>CACVKI010139126.1:0-24685 GCA_902732785.1 Trichogramma evanescens
AGTCGATATGTCAATGCAATATTTTTTATTCTCTTCGCTGCGGCGTCGAAAAGTCTACTGACTGTATTCGCATACACTTCGATCTGAACATGTATAGGCGTCAGGGGAAGCTATATAGTAGCGAAGGATATTGTCTTATGTGTACATGAATGTGGCCACTAACATGTGTGGGAGGAAGAGAGACAGAAATACACCACCAGCTGCGGATACGTTTCGATTCAGGGGCTACTTTTCTTCATAGTTTGGATTTGATGGGTTGACTTTATCGGGTCCTATATTTATATAAGCTATGAGGAAGCAGATGGCTGGACCATATAGGCTCTGCACTGAATTTTTAGGGAAAAAAATCGTTTGCGTTACGTTATTTAGATATAACGATGTTTTCACTCGAATAACAACGACTTGAACGAAAAAAAAGGAGAGAATCAAGAGGTCTTTAAATTATTTTTTTGAACAATAGTTTTTGTTGTTCGGCACTACACAGAAGTTACAAAAGGGTTCAAACAGAAATACATGATATTAACTCATACATCAACGATTTTTAATGAACGACTTGCACTGATACGAACGACACATTGAGTATTTGCCAGCAATAGTCGATGTTGTGAAAAATGTTGATTCGAGTATTATTTTATTCAAGTCTTTTGAGGTATTACATATACCGATCGATACCAACACTGATCGATAAACGTATCTAAACTAAAAGTGAGAGCAGCCCCTAAATGGTAACATCTGTGTATCTAGTCCGTACGCTGAGGGGGTTTTCGTTATCGATTGAAGTCCATCAGAAGGAACAATGATTTTCGATGTATTACAGCCTGTTAAATCCAAATATCAAACTCGTTTTTTCAAACAAAAATCAGTCCAATTTTGATCAGTTTTAATAGTCCAATAAAAACTCGGCAGATTTACTCGTGGTGGAGTAGCCCCGAAGTGTCTGGACAAGACAATCTCAGAGGGGAGCAAGAAGCCTCGGATTGGTCGAGGAAAAAAATACAAGACGAAATCATCGACACTTTCATCAATCCATAGCCGGTACATACACCCGTGCTGCTAGTATGTTGCCACTTGCGGAAACTGTCATGCGCAAATTGCGACATCTAAGGGTAGATCGCCACATAGCTATACTTTATTTCATACTATGAAAAACAACAGCACAGGGGAGGAGGAAGCATCTGCGTGGACAATACGAAAAATCGAAAATGGAACCATCTTGGCAGATGATCAGTACGTTAAATCGATACTGACTGATAATGACAATAATGCAAATGTAATTTACAAGCTGATGGATCAAAGCTTCGCAGACTTTACCAAGAAGCTGAATGACATTTCACCGCCCATAAAAAATAAATATATAATTAGGTACTGTGGCGAAAAGATTTATCATTTTTCTTTATTGATATTTCTTATGTTGCACTAATTCGAATCTCGATACTTTTCAACTTCGACAGGTTTTAAGCGGGCGGAGATTCAAGCTTTCTGCAAGCATGAGATATCGACAAGAAGTTTCAGTTGCCGGACCAATGGACAGAATTCGTAGATGCACTAAGTTAGTATTAAAATCGTCTTGCATTTCATATTTTTCTCTTTAATTCTTTCATTAAATTTTATTTTTAGCAATTTTTCAGATAATTAAGACATTTTGAAAGATTTTCTATAATAGCTTAATTACGTTTAAATCAGTTACATTAAATTTTTTTCATCTTTTCATTGCCGGTTAATTAGGATTTGTTAAAATCATTCGATAAATTTTATTATTTTTTTTTCAATTTATTTAGTTTTGTGTTTTAATTTTCTCTTACTTTTATGTTCAACGCATTATATTTAACTTTCTTTTTAACTGTAATCTTCATAATTTTGACAATTTCTTTACTGGGGAATCTGACAATTTTTCGATCTAATTGATGATAGAACAAGAAATTCTGAAGTATCTGTTTTGAAACAACTAAACTGTTAAATTGCGATTATGAAGCAAGGTATTTATGACTTGCAATAATTTGTACATATTGTAAGTAGCAATTGTATGATTATAAGTTTAGAAAAAATATAAAATTAAAAAATTTAAATTAGATTACTTCGTATTCATATAATGTACATACACATAATAATTTATAATAATACACACCTGCATGCGTATACCAATACATTTTATGAGTACAAGTGATGGTGAAGATGTTCACGTATTATAAGTAACATTATTACACATATTTTCATAGCGAATGCAATAAACAATTTTTTTTATTTAAGTAAATCACAGATATATCTTACAAAATCAATTCACTGTGAATTAAAGTCATGCTACCATTCTAAATAGAAGTTATAAATATATATTATTATAGACCAATTAAGAAAAAATATAAATGGCTCTTCAATTCACATAACATTTCACGCGATTGCAATATTAAATAAAGATTGATTTCTTTTTTTTTTTTTTTACAATACAAGTAATCATCAAGCGTGTTGGTACGTCACGTTTGAAACGAACAATTCTCATCAACGTATAGCTTAAGCATTATGAAAAAAGATACATTTATTTATACATTTACAAGTAGACTCGTTCTACAATTACATTTTTTAAGTCGCTTTATTACTCTTGGCCATGTTGTGCGATGCCCAGTTGAGAGACGTCTTCCACGAGTTGCACAGGGCCTCGTCGAACTTGGCGCGGAAGATCTTGAGCGCCTCGGCCTCGTTCACCTCGAGCGCCAGCATGTCCCTGATGTAGATCAGATCTTTCTCGGACGACAGCTCGGGCAGGCCCGTCGAGATCATCATGGCGAAGAGCGACAGTATGAGACTGCCGTGGCGCCTCAGCACGAGGAACGCCTGCTCGCAGTAGCTCTGGAAGCGCTGAAACTCGCCGGCCGTGCCCTTCTTCGTCTGGCCCTTGTTGATCACGTGGACGAAGTCGTTGGTGAGCACGAAGGGCACGCGCTCGCGCCTGATGCCGAACTTCTCCTTGAAGTGGCCCAGTATGTGGCCGAAGTCGACGTGAAACAGCTGGCCGGTCTGCTTGACCATGATGTTGTCGGAGTGGCGATCGGCGATGCCGAGGACGTAGGTGGCCACGCAGTAGCCGGCGCAGCTCAGGGTGAACTCCTCGATGGCCTTGTTGAGGGCGGCCTCGCCCCGATTGTGGCCCTTGAGCCAGGCGAGCAGCGAGCCCCTGCGAAAGGCCGAGGTGGCCGAGAACGTGCCCTTCTCCTTCTGTATGTTGGCGATGGTGTCGGCGTTGAGCACGACCTCGATGAGGCCGACCTTGTTGTCGGTCGATATGCACCTGTACGGATTCATGCGCAGATCCAGTCCCTCCTTCTTCCAGAGCTTGTCCATGATGCGCAGCATCTGCAGGGTGAGCATGTCCTGGCGCAGATCGTCGCCGTGCTTGAGTATGAGGTAGACGTCGTCGCCGAACGGGTCGGCGTTCTCGAAGACGAGGCAGAGCGGCCGCATCTTGCTGTCCATCACGCGGCACTTGTCGATCTTGATGCCGCGCCACCTGAAGCTCGGATTCAGGGGGTTCATCACGCTGTAGAAGGCGTCCCGGCAGTGGGGCTGCTTGAGGAACTCGTGCAGGCTCTGCTGGGCCTGCTTGCGGTCCTTCTTGGCCTTGACCAGCTCGCAGGCGCTGCTCAGCTTGTCGAGGCACTCCATCTGCTTGAACAGGCCGCGCATGTGGTCCTGGCTGCCGCGGCAGTAGGCCTCGAGTATGAGGCCGAAGCGCACCGAGACCGAGCCCACGTGCATCTCCGAGCGCAGATGCCAGAACAGATAGTGGCCGATGCGCTGATTGTTGAGGGCACGGCGCAGCAGGAACTCGGTGAGCTCGCAGGACAGATAGTTCTCGTGCTTCAGGGCCTGCACGAGCTGCAGGAGAAACAGCGAGAGATCCTCGTCGCTGACGTCCTTGAGGCACTTGACGGCGAACGAGCGCACCGTGTGATCGGCGTAGGCGTAGTCGAGCAGCTCGAGGGCTCGCTCCACGGGCAGCTTGGGCCACTTGAGGACGAGCGAGGTGGCCTCCGAGACCTCGACGTGGTCGTTCCACTCGACGCACTGCAGCAGCTTGGTGAGGATCGTCGGCACCTTGGTGAGGCACTGCTGCCTCAGCGACCAGATGGTCTTGCGCTCCTGCTCGTGCAGCTCGTGCAGCGGGTCCCGGTCGGCGAGCAGCTGCAGCTGATCGATGTGCTGCTGCAGCGCGGTCTCGCTCACGGAGCTGGGATCGAACTCGGCCGAGCTCTCGCGCGACTCGCACAGCTTCTGCGCGAACTCGACCATCTTCTCGGGCGACGGATAGAGCACGAGCTGGTCGCGCGAGTACGACGGGAAGGTGATCATGAGGGCGGCCGCCCGGTCGATGTGCGGATTCGACACCACGGTGCCGAGCGGATGCAGCAGGTCCTCGTTCTGTATGTCCTCGGCGTAGGCCCACGTGTACAGGGTCATCGCGCCGGTCTTCAGCTGGCTCTTGAAGTCGTACACGGTGGTGTTGGCCCAGCACAGCGGCTGGATGAAGCACTCCTGCTTGGTGGCGGAGTCGCGCACGAGCCTGCGCGACTTCAGGCCCTTGGAGCTCTTGCCGACCTCGTAGAGGACGAAGCAGAGCCGCGTGTTGCGCGGTATGTCGCGTATCCTGATGTCGAAGTCGAGCTGCTCCTCCCACTCGCAGCTGCCGTCGGCGCGCACCACGATGTCCTTGGTCTTCTGGCTCTCGCAGAGCGACTTGCCGCCGTGAAACAGACTGGCCTGCAGTCCGATCTCGACGCTGCGATGGGCCGCGTCGCAGTTCAGCCGCGAGATGCCGTTCACGGTGAACTGGAACTGGTCCTCGATGTTCCAGGAGTACGTGTACTTGCCCTTCTTGCGCAGCGTCAGCGTGGAGAAGGAGGGTCGCGTGCCCCTGGTCATCGTGTCCGAGTCCGGGTCCTCGTAGTCGTGGTCCTTGTACACCTGTATGCTGTTGATGTTGACGGCTACGAGAGTCGGCACCAGGTCCTTGGCGATGCAGTCCTGCACGTAGTTGAACTGTATGAGGGGGTGGTCGCTCATGAGGTACTCCTCGCGGCCGCATATCTTCAGGGTGTACTCGCGTGGTCGCTCGTCGCGCAGGGTCAGCGTGTTGGCGCGCTTGTTCAGGGCCAGCAGTACCAGCTGGCGCGGGGTGGTCGCGTGCATCACCATGAACGTGTACGACGTCTCGGTGTTCTCGAACTTCACCACGATCTTTATGTTGCCGTCCTTCATGCGGCTCTCGATGTTCTTCGGTATGTCGGCAGTGGGCGCCAGCCCGGTGGGGAACTGATAGTCCACCTTCTCGCTCCAGGACTTCTTCTGCCGCTCGAGGGCGATCTCGTCGCCCAGCAGTCGCATCTTCCAGCGAAAGTCGTTGACCTCGGAGTTCTTCAGGGCCGCGAACTCGTGCAGACCCTTGCCGATCAGCAGACCGATCTGCGAGTCCAGGTTCCGGTCCGCCTTGGCGTCCTCCTTCTCCACGAGCTTGAGGATCGAGCAGAACGGCTTGACGTCGCACAGCCTGCGGCTCTCGTCCCTCAGCTCCTCCGACTCGGCGTTCGAGTTGACGCAGACGAACAGATAGGACGCCGAGTCCTTGAGCAGGCCGTGCAGCGGATACTTGCTCGACTCCTCCCACAGGTCCTCCTTGATCTCCGACAGGACCGTGTCGCGACTCACGTCCAGCGGTATGCAGACGCCGTTCGGCATCATGCAGGTAAGATTGACCACCTCGGACGGGTTGGCCCAAAAGTTGTAGGTGTACTCGCGCGGTATGTGAACCATCGTGTCTCTGTTTCTGAATTCGCTCAAGTCTAATAGTTCCGGCGATGACTTTCGATCGTACTTCATTTTGTTGTAATCCTCGCTCATCACAGATCAATCGAAAGCTTTGATGTCTTCATTAAGTCTGGAAAAAGAGAGTAATTGCAAAATTATCATCTTGTTTCGAGGTTTGATTTGCTCTTAAATTTACAAGTTAATATAGCTCCAAGTCACGCTTGCAAAACAAACACACACGACAAATGTTTGTGTGCGTGTGACACGGTCGCTCTAGCAGACGGCAAATTACGCTCGGTTGATAAATTGTTTACGTATCAATGAAAATGCACACGTATGCACGTTCCGATAACTTCGTCCGTAATATAAACAAAACAAAAAAAAAATCCACAATGCAACGCACTGCGACACTCACACGAGATTCGACCGTGTATATAACAATAATAACGCCGCAGGCAGAAGATCTTGATTGCAAGGCTCTCTTTCGGGTGGCTCTTTGCACTGACTCATTGTTTACTATCGAAATTATATGTTACCGCTCGACGCATAGATAAGTTAATCGGCTCGGCAACGATAAATGTGTATATAATGTAACACACGAAAGTGTCGCGAGCGAGTCGAGAGCGAGTTTAATAACGAATGTATTATTGCACGTAACGCGAAAATCGTCTCCGATGCAAGTGTAACGACGACGCTGCGATTCGATGCGTTGTTTTCTTTTTTTTTTTGGCAAACGTTTATATATAATAATAAAGGGTAAACAAACTCGAAGTCGAGGGGGAGGGAAAAAAAATTAACCGACTTCGCCATGCGACAGTCGCGATTCGGTGCATTTTTATAAATGTTTACACGCGAAATTCCCAAGCGCATCCAGCGTATCGAAAAGCTTTGCTTTGCTGCTGACTGTGTGTATATGCATACGTAAATATAGCAAGAGGTTAGGTCAAGCAGCAACAGCAGCAGCAGCGCGATACCACGAAGCATACAACGACGATGCGACGAACTCTTTGTAATTTTTACATTATCATTGCACACGAGTGTAATACAAAAATTGACTCGTGGTAATTTACCTTTCGCCGTTTTTTCTTCCTGGCGAGCCATGCTGTACTGAGGCCGACGTCTCGTCCGCAGGTCATAATAACCTCGCCCCGCACTGGCGACCGGACGATTTATTTTCCTCTCTCTCTCTCTCTCTCTGTCGATGATATGACGAGGTTGTTTTCACGATATGACACTCGATGCTTCTTCTTATCGAAGGCAATCTCACCTCACCACCAGCACATAATAACAATCTTGGACCCGCGACCAATTGCAATATATGTAGTATACAACGTAACACGTATTCACGAGTAAAAGCGCACGGTACACACAGAGAGACAACACAGCACCACAGAATGAGAGAGCGAGTCAAAACAGGAAGAAAAAAAACACAACACAACACGAGAAATCTCGTCCCCGCGCGAGCGCCGAGCGCGCTTCGGTCGATTGGAGTGCTGCTGGGCTGCAGGCTGTTGCGTCCGCAAATTTGATTGTTTACGTGCGGCAGCAGCAGCGGCGACGGCGGCGGCACTGCGTCATAATGCAACAACAACAACCGAGTCGCGCGTTCGTTATTTTTTTTTTTATGGAACACGCGCAAACAATCACAACTATTAACTCGTGCGCACCTCAGCCGCCACTGCGCGAGGAGTGTGTATGCGTAGTTCAAGAACACAATTTTTGGCCTTTCTTCTTTACACAATCCGTGCGTGCGTATATATGTACGTGTATATATGCGTGTGTAACTGTGTGTGTGCGTGTGTGTGAATAGACGCGGTGGGAGGGCCCCCGATAGAATGTAGTAGGTATATGACGCGCGAGGCACAGTCAGGCAGGCAACAATTCACGAGACGATGCGTGTACGGTGTGTCATCGTCACGATCATCATCATTTCATGTTGCACACACACACGTGTAAAGTATATATGTCGATAATAGTTGTTTTCGACTTTTCGAACGCTCGAAAACATATATAAAGATAAGGTGTTGCGATTGTATCTCTATTTATCGACGACTTAAATCTCGATTTCTCATCTTTTGCCTCGACGCGTGTACGACGAAATTCACGGCAAACATTAAATCACGAACTCGGTGAAAGATGTATAAAAAAAAATAATAATAAATAAACAACAACAACATCGTTGTATACCAAGCTTACGCACTAATTGACTCACGCGGAAGCGCGCGTGCTCGACGCAAAAGGTCGATTACCTCTCTCGGTGTTTACTACTATATATACGCGCGGCGGCATTAACCTTTTTACACAACACACACACACATTATATCTGTACATATATTTTTGTCGCCTTTTTGAAAATTTCTCCACCGCCTCCCCAATAGATCGATAGTCGGAAGTAAGTATACGATGCTGAAAAAAATTCTAATAATAGATTTTTCGCTCGAAACTCGAAACTGTTTATATATACGTTGAATTAATGAATTATTTTTAATTCTATGATGAATACTTTATTTGTAAACTTTTTGTTCGATCGTAACGCCGGGTATAGTCGTGGATTATATACAATGTAAAATTTATAAAGAAAAGAGTATGAATGTTTCGTTACAATATATAAAGTTGTTTCAAAGCGCCGACTAGATACTTAAATTTTTTTTCTTTATCTCACAATTATAGTTATGATAATCGTCGGTATTATATAGTTTATACGCATTGTCCAGATATACAAATATAGTCAAGGTGGGGGATGGGGATATATAAACAAACTATATATATAAAAATATGTACAATATCAAATTCGTAACGAATTACGAGCTGTGCGGTTGATATAAAAAAAAAAATAAATAAATAAATAATAATAATGATGTATAACACGTCTCGCGCACGCACACGGCCGAGAAGACCATCATTGCCCCATCATGGTCAGGTAGAGGTCGTAGCCTCGTCGGACCTTCTCGTCGAACGCGGCCACCGTATCTTGCCTCCTCATCTCCTCGACCATGGTCATCATCGAGCTGGATATTCTCGCCTCTGTAACGAACGAAGTTCATTGAAAAAAAATATCGACGACACTTGCGCAAAGAAACGTGTAAGGTATTATGCACGAACCTCGTTTCTCCAGATAATAGAACAGGACGATCAGACAGTCGACGTAGTCGCCCGCAGCGTCGAGCATCTCGTAGCTCTGCAGGTGTGCCGCGAGGGCGGGCAGTATCGCCCGCAACTCGCCCAGTCTGGCCACGAAGTCCGGACGATCGATCGTGTCCAGCGGCTCCGAGGCCGTGGCCGTCGTCGAGGATACGTTCGAGCTCTCGTCGACGACGTCCTCGCCGAGATTGTTGTTGTAATCGATTATCGGCTTGGGCAGTTCGGGTCCCTTGTCGCGGAGCGCCTCGTTGTACTCGACCACGGCCAAGGGAAGTTCGACTGCTTTGCTCTTCCTCTTCTTCTTCCTCGTGGTCGTCGTCGTCGTCTTCCTCTTCCTCTTCCTCTTGTTCTTCTTGTCGTCGAAATTCAAGAGTCCACCCCAGCGCGACTTTATGTACGACTCCAACTCGACGACGCTGAGATTCTTCCTGAACGCGATCGAGGGTGCAGTACCCACCTGAAGATTGTCGTTGTACTGGACGACGGGCGTCGGCAAATCCGCTGCGGCTTTCTTCCTGGGTCTGCCGTGCTTTTTGTATTTTTTCGTCACCTCGACCGGGTACAAGGTGTCGTCGTCCGTGTACGAGACATTTCTACTGCATTTTCTTTTCAATCGATTCCTGATGGAAGAAGAGCCGGAATCGCTGAGGTCGAACTTGCTACTGCTGTCGTTGTTGTTGTTGTTGTCGTCCGCCGCGAAGACCGCCGAGTACGCAGTGGTGGTCGAGTTGCTGCAGGATTCCTCGGAATTGTCGGGCGTCTGGCCGCAGCTGTTTCGCGCGGCGTGCAATCTCAAGTTGGCGTACGACAAAGCCGCTGGAGCACTTCGACGATTTTTCGAGCGACTCATGATTTTCGGGGGACGGGCCGAGTAGTGGTACGAGTACGTGTGTGTGTGCGCGTGGGTGGTTAATTAAGAACTTGAAAACTTGCGTGCGTAGCGTCAAAAGTATCGCGTGTCGGCTGCGAAAGGAGAATGAAAAATATGTGTGTCAGTTGTCGGTTTGGTAGTAGTAGCCGCGGCTTTCGTCGATCGTAAACAAAAGTAAACGAAATTTCGCGTTCGATGTTCGAGCGTGTTTTGAAAAGTAATCTTCTGTGATTATGTGTAGATGTTTTGACGTGCTCGAGCCGTGAGATGTAGAAATTTGTCAAAAAAGATACGAGCTTGCCACAAAAGTATAAAAATTTGCGGAAAATGTTAAATTCATGTAATTCAGTTAATAGTATAAGCATTTAAAACTTTTATCAAAACCTAAAACCATCGTTTCTGACTTTTTAAGGCAAATCTTTTATCCTTTTCGATAAGCGCGTATGTCAAAAAAGTTTGAAATTCATCTCAATGTTCGAAAAAGTTTTATCAAAGGAATACGTTATCGACATCATCAAAACAAAAAGTGCAAAAGTAAATTGGCTCCAGAGGGGATCGAACCCACGACCTTCGCGTTATTAGCACGACGCTCTAACCAGCTGAGCTATGGGGCCAGTTACGGAGGGTGCGTCGGTTGGCCGATTCAAAATTTTGCTCGCGCCAGCCGGGGACCGTAATACCAAAACGAAAAGCAGGAGCAAAAGTTAACATGGCTCCAGAGGGGATCGAACCCACGGCCTTCGCGTTATTAGCACGACGCTCTAACCAGCTGAGCTATGGAGCCGTTGTTGGGAGAGGAGGGGAAATGGTCGATTTTAAAACTAGGCCACGATCGTGAATGAATCGTAGATGATTTTTGTCGAACGAAAATGAGATTCAAAATGAGAAATTGACTTGAAAAAATTTTTTTGGATGAGCGAGTTAATTTAAAGTGTAATTAAAAATAAAATAAAAGATTACGAGGATATCTAGGTCTACTAGCTACAGCAAAAAGAACGTAAATACAGTGGAATACAAAAATTTGTACTCGCTGCGAGGATGTTGATGTTATTATAACGTAATTTCTACTGCTTCGTAAATATCTATTGTCATGTCATTTTATCAACGAATTCACGATACCCACTGGTGTCAGTTTTTCTCAGACATTCTTTACTTTTATTAATTTAAATTTGAAAAATACGTAATGCGGAAGTAGAAATGGATCAATACAGTAGCAGAAGATATAATCAAGAGTAATTACGTCGAAAAGAGATTATGAAATGAATGCGTTAATTTTTTTCACCACACGGACACTCACACTCAAGCACGACTCAATTAATAAAATTACGTTCATCAATGATCGTTCGTACTTTTATCAAAACGAAAATATTACCTGGATAAGATGATGTCACCGAACGGTGGAATTGTAGGAACTAATAATACATAGATCGCAGTCACAGATGCCCGAACGGAGAACGGAGTATAAATGTACACAATCGCGATCTCGTCGTCGTTATCCCGGACCAAACAAAAATTATTTACAAATCCCAACGTGTCCACATTCCTATCGTCTCTCGTTCCAGAAGTCGTCGTCCGCCTCGGGAATCTCGTACTTGGGTAATCGCGTGCGAAACGTGTAAAGATTGTACATCTTCCAGGCCCGATGCGCCAGAAACAGGGACAGATAGGTGAGGACGAAGATCGTCGTGTTCCTCAGCACGTAACGTCCGAAAAATCCAAGCTCCATTTCAACACGATTGAAGGAGTTTTTTTGTAAAAACGAGAGACAAATTTTAGGGAGTAAGCAACGCGACGGAGACCTAATCGAGAGTGTCGGACTCGAGTCGAGAGACGTTAAGCACGTTCGTTCGTTTACCGCCGAAAATATGTTTTCCCGGGAGTCGAAGTAAATATTTTCCAATATTCATGTACTATATTTACGATTGGATACGATTTAACAACGTTTTTCGTCGACTTTCTCTCTCGCGACACGATGAGAAGTTGAGTCGGGCTTAATGTGTGATATTTTTTCCCCTTTTTAAAGGATGATTTTGTAGAAAAATTATTGGAGGATTATTGAAAGAATCAATCATTTATCATCTTTGAACATAAAGAAATATTTACTCGAATAAATAGTTCCTCAAGAGAATCAATTTCATTGTTCACTCGCGTGAATCTTGAAAAAAGGTTTATTTGTTCAAAATCGAATATTTAGTTTAACCAGTTGTATATTTATTGAAATCGATGTGATTTTTATTCACTAGTTATTATTACACACTCGATTGAAAGAACCAAACAAATGGTCAGCTCAACCAAATGAATTTTATATATTGGCAGAAAAGTATTTCGTTGAACATAATGAAAAACGTATAATGTATTCAATACTTGGAATGTTACATCTATGGATCGAAAAAAGCATCGATTTAAAGATATTTAAAACCCGCACCCACACGCGCACGCGACGAATGTACATAGCAGAAAAATTGTCGAAAATTCAATGTGCTTTTCAAAAATAACAAATAAAATCAGCCGTGCAACGACAATAGTTCTCGCTACGAAAAGTCTCGAAATCGTTGAAAAGCTTCCTCACCTACGCCTATAGATGGCGTTCGACGTACCCCCAAGCGGTAGCAATAGTTCGAATTGCTATATAAGATTTTTTTATCCGTTCGAATTAAAGATATAAGTATTTCTTGGTCTTTTCGCGGGAATTACCGAACTGAGAGTATCGGCAAATTAGATTTTGTATTATAAAACACGAAAATATGGTACTTGAAATTCAGCGCGGACAATCTATGCTTCGTAACTGACATACACTAGACCCAATCTAATTCTGTCCGGTCCACAGGGTAGTGGAACGTGTATAAGCATAGGAATTGCGGCGTTCCAGCGGACAGAATTAGATTGGGTCTAGTGTACAATTCGACGAGATGTATATCGACTCGATACTATATACGCGGTGCATATAAATCGTAATCGCGCGCTTATGAATATATGCTACGTACGAGCGACGCACACGATTCGATCCATGCGTGCCCGAGACCTTGGAAGAATTGCTCCGTCGACGAGCTATCACTCGTCCAGAATTATTTTTGGCGCACGCGCTAATAAGCGCGCCAAGTGCAGCTCGTATACATATATGTAAATCGGCGCAAGCTCGATAAGAAAAAAAAATAAAATATCGGTACACCGCAGCTGTTTCGTCGTTAATTACCGTATGTGCGAGTAACTCGATATTCGAGCTTGCATCTATTGTACGAACGGATCGATCGGCGCAATTAATTGACTCGCGTCATATTGTGCTGCTGCTGGTGTATACGCCCATTTAAAAGACTTTCAAGACTATTAAAGCTTAAGAAAGAGAGAGAGAGAGAGAGAGACATGGTACATGGACGTCGAGACAAAAGAAAAATATAACGTATATCACCACTTTGATGCACTAATCAGCCAAAGTGTGCCTCTCTCTACTCTCTGTATAAGTGTTGTTTCAGAGCATGGCATTATAACAACAATATATAATATGTGGCGCGCGGTGGCGGCACGCAGGCGAGAGCCGAGACGACGACGACGACGACTGCGTTGCAGAGTTGTGCCCTCGTGTATACTGCGTCTCTCTCTCTCTCTCTCTTTTTCTCGAACGTTAAATACATCTTTTACCGTGTGTATATATACTGGCCGTACGCCTCGACGAGCTCTTTGTTGCGATATATGCGCAATTATTTCGGTCGAAGAAAGAAAGAAAGAGAGAGAGCAGATTTTGGCGTCTTTTGCCGGTTCGCCAATACGATATAGGCTAAAACTACCACTACAATCTCAACCTACAGACGCAAACACACAGACACACAAACACTTGTACGTATATATAGCTTTATAATAGACCGTGTGCACCGCCTCGTCTTCGTCGGCTCGCTCGAGAGCGAACGCTCCGCGATCCGTATAGTATGTGTAACACAGCGTAATGTGTGTGTGTGTGTGTATGCGTGTCTCGCAAAAGCTTTAAATAGGACCGGTTGAAGCAACCGTAGACTCAGTCGTGTCTTATACGTGCGCTTTTTCTTGATACACTACTCTGCTGCAGCATCAGCAGCATCCCTCGACAGAGCCGATCTTGCGGTAATTTCGATAGACACGCGAGTGAGTTTTTGTTTCAGCTTAGAGAGAGATAGAGAGAGAGAGATAGAAAAGCTCCGAGGTGTGGGTGCGGATACGCTATTAAAATTTGTGCGTTACGTGTTTGGTGCGTGAAAAAAAGAAAATAAATAAAGAAAGAAGCAGAAGTGTTATATATCGTGCGTGTGACAGTTGTCGTGCGCGCGCCCAAGTGCGTAAAATATTTCGCTCGGTAGTTCTGAAGATAATAAGTCAAAAAAGCACTCACACACACACGAGTTAATAATGCTGGAACACCGCACGATTTTCGACGTAAGTTTACCAAAAAATTACAACGTATTCACGGAATCGGATGAAAGCTCGACTTGACCGCGCGATATGTACACGTACGAGTGCGTAGCGAAATTTCCGATCGTCCGATCAAGATATAATATTATGTATATAGTGGAGAACCTCGACGATGGTTGACGGTGATGCACGACGTAAACAATATGTAGCCACGATTATCAAAGTTTATCATTATGATATATATCTTGAAATTATCTTATAAGCATTCCTATATGCCAAGAATATAGTTAATTTTTACTATAGTCGTTTAAAGTACTGCATATTCCGTATTGAAAATCATCATCGTGGTTCGAATCTGACAAAAATTTTGCTCGCAACGAATGTCGCATATTTTATATATACCGTATACAATATACGTAGGCCCGATGCACGAAACACGATCCAATTAATTAGGCCATCATCGCCTCGCACGGACGCGTGCGTGCGTGCGTGCGCGCGAGCTAAGCAAATTTTGACACAATTGTCTCGACGCGAGCTTGAGTCTTGTGACGTATCTTCTATACATCGGTGTAAATCGACGTTCGATTCGACTTTTTTATTTTTCTTCTAACATGGATAGTTAACTTATAACATCGCGTTTCCTCTCCGATACTCGATGGTGGCTCGACCGTTATTATTATTATTATTACTACTATACAACTATTCCACTACTATTCCTCATTTTTTTTCGAGTTACTTTAATTTTACCGCGTGCGCAGCTCTATGAGCGCTCGCGCGATTATACATAATGAGGCAAGAGCCGAGAGACTCTCGCGTCGGGGGCCAATAATAACAATGCCATTTAACGCGCGCCGCCGCAGCCGTCCCTCGGCTCGGGGTGTATTTTACTATGTTTCCTTCGAGATTCGACCACTTCGTATTATAGCCAAAGCCGACTACTTTTTCATTGGTTTTTAATGGCAGGCTCTCTCGAACGAAGTATAACGTAAGGAACGAAACATTTTTTTGCAGTTCGAGCGAAAAAAAAATTAAAAAAAAAAAAAAAAAAAAACAACGACGCAGTATAGCTCTACATAATGCAGCAACAAATTTCATATATACGTACACGTAAACGCGCTCGCGTACGCACGTGCACTCAAGGCAGCTGAGTCGCGAGCCAAAAACTCTGGAATATACGACGCGCGCGACTTTTGCGCCGTAGCATATGCAGCTATAATAACGTTTGCGCGACGATCTTGACAGTGAAAACTTCGCACGTGATCTCGAAAAACATTATTATTATTATTATTATACTCGGTAATATTATCTCTTTCTATTCGGTGTAACAATCGTGTGTACGTGTGCTCGCGAGTGACCCCCTCGCGAGCGCTAAAGTAAATAAACAATATGGAAAGCCGCTTCGCGCGAAATTCTGTTTCGATTCTCGCGCGCGATCTCGCTTTTTCTATATACGTTCTAAATGTGCGCACTCGAAACGCGAGAGAAAGAAACAACCTCCCGCGCGCATTATTGCGCATCGTCGCTCGCGCGAATTTACGTCGTTCTCGGCTCTTCAACTTGATGTTGTATCGCGCTTGGCGCGCGCGAGCTTTACACGTCATTTTTTTGTGCGTAGTGCCTTTATTGTATATAATACGTGCGCTAAACGTTGGAGAGTTTTGATTTTATTTCTGGTATATTCAAGCTCAAAAACTGCCAAGATTCGAGGCGCACATACACACACACACATCTAACGTATGCATTATATATCATCGCGAGCTTGCGAGCGCGCAGAGCTTGCGACGCGTGCCATCGCGATCTGCGCCTCAAAAGAGAAGGAAAATTACGTTTCTTTGTTTACGAGTGCACTTTCGTTTCTTCTTTCTTTTTAGAGAGAGAGCGAGAGGAAGTGCTCTGCCAGGAAGTATCCTTTTTTTCTTCTCTTTCGCTCAGCCGTTGTTGATACGCTTTATGTACGCAGCCCCACGTGTTCTACGAATTTTCACAGAGTTTGTTATCTTGGCTCGTGTTCAAAAGTTGAAAATTTCCAGTAATTGCTCCGCGTTTTGTGTACGTTTTACACTTAAACGCGCCGTACACGAGAGCCTCTTTTTTTTCTTTTTAACATTAACATAAGAGCTCTGCCGCTGAGAGACAATGAAGCGCGCAATTAATGTTTAAAAATATTCTCGTCCATTATTTCTAACCCGCGCGCCCCTCATGTGCGTCGATCGCACAAAGGAGACGAAAAAGCATATATACGGTCCTACTTAAAACACAAAAATTTTCTTACTCTGCATTTCAGTTTTGAAAGAGCAACGAATCAGTGCGTGTCGCTACGCAATAATTAGTCGAGGCGATTAAATTTCCTCGATTCTTGTATACACGCGCGCTTATTTAGGAGATTGCGCAGTTTCGGGTAAACGCAGATATATAAGAATCAATTGCGCCAATTCGTCCGACGAAAGTCCAGAAAAGTGCGTATTTTTCAAGTTTATCACATATTTATTATATCTTTGCGTGTGTTATCAACTGTATATTCATGCACACACGAATTGGCTGTACAACGATACATCCCTCTTGGCTTGGTGCATGTTAATTCTTCATCGTCATGCTTTCTTCTCATTGTAACGTACTATCACGATAAAAAAAAACAGACCGAGCTTTAATTAAAACATCTCGTTATATCACCATAGCGTATATAAGTCTGTTATATGCCCTCACCCGCGAAACATGTATCTTTGCCCGCGCATACCGATTTCTATCGTATATACGAGTATATAGTGCAAAATTTGGCGCAATTTCATCTCGCTATAGTAATAACAACAACAATAATAGGCGCACTTTATATTATAACAAAGTGTAAGACGCCCCTTTTTCTCTCCCGTGGAAACGCGTTGCCGATTTTTTTTTCCCAATCAAAACGATCTCGACGAGGCAGGAAGAAACATATCAAAGCGTAAACGATCGGCGATTTTTAATCAATCGAATTCGTTTGTATTATGTATGTACTCATCTCGGCGCGCACACGTGACGGAAAAGGTGGTGGAGCCGCGCCAATAATTGCGATCCCCCTCGCGCGCGCGTACTTGCGTACGTGTATTTACATACGCCGCCGAGCGAGCTCTTCGTAATCCTCGCCGATCGCTATTTTAAACCCGCGCTTTGATATAACGTCTCGAGCGCAACTCTTTTTGTCGTGCGTGTGTGTTCGCGTGTATTATTGTCGTCGCGTTCGCAGTTTATACACCCGATCCCGCAGCAGCAGTCGCGCCTTTGACATTTAAACATCTGCACACGCTCGCTTGAAAAAGTCGCTCTTCGCGCGTCACATTAGATATATAATAACAACAAAGTGCATAATACAAAATGTCTGAAGTCGAAGCTAGTGACCGTTCGGTCGGTGGGATGATAATCGTGTGTGAACTCGCGTGATTATTATTATTATTATTATTATTATTATTATTATCACTGTGATCGTTGCATGCATAATTTTTTATTATTATGCGCGACGACGACGCACGTGTGTCGTGATCGTGAACATATGTTGTGCTTTTGTCCTCTATAGTGTGTGCCGTTTTAGCATTATGTTATTGTAACAATTTACATACGACATTGTGTACAGTCTTTGACATTTTTTGATATTGACAAAGAATAAAAAAAAAATGTTTCAATACATCCTCGCCATTGCTGGTAAATACATGCAAAAGTTCTGTCATGCATGCGTGTCGAATACGGTATGTCTTACCTCCTCTCTCAAATCGTTGCTTCGCTCGCGCATTGTATATCTTCATTATTCGAAGTATAAATATAATAATTCATACATAACTGCAGTACAATACCGATTTCGTAACCGATTTTTGCGTAACGTTTTCTCTCTCTCTTCCTCACAACCATTCATCGAATATTTATTCTATAATCTATATATACGATATATAATTATTACACGCAGATGCCGTCCGAGTGCATAGCCAATCCGCTTCAGCGCGAGCTCGCCGACTCGATAATTCGGCTGCAGTCGCTGGACGAGCTGCGCATTCTGCTGGCCTGCGGCGCCAAGCCCAACGAGCCCGTGACTCAAGGCCTGAGGCCGCTGCACTACGCGGTCTGGCAGCGCTACGAGGACGCGGCCCAGCTGCTGCTGGTGCGCGGCGCCGAGATCGACGCCACCGACGAGTGCGGCTACTCGGCCCTGCATCTCGCCGCCGAGCACGGCTACCTGGACCTGGTGAAGCTGCTGCTCAAGCACGGCGCCAAGGTGGACCACAGGCAGGACACGGGTGAGCTGTTTCCAAGGTGGGTCATTGTGAATAAAGACTCTGTTATTGTATCGCTTTGCTCGCAAAAAATTGTAAAAATTATATCTTTTTCCAGTATTTTTTATTATCTTTATAGTTTTATATATATTTTTTTTATGATAAAAGTGATGCGAGAAAAGCACGTGTATTTTGCGGTGTTTTTTTGTAAAGATTTCCTCTAAGATATGGTCGTTCTTCGGTGTTTTTTTTTTGTGGAATTGACTAAATGTAGTGAAACGAGGGAGAAGTTAATGGATGATGTTAGTTTTGAGTGATTGTTCATTATACCTTCATTGAAGTGCTCAACATTAATTATAAATTATTTACCATTTAAAATGTTAATAATAATAATTATAATTGACTCGTTTTAGGCGATTCAATTTAATTTTTTTTTAAAAATTAAGACCATTATCGACCACTTTCAATACGATAATAGCCCTTTGAGTCTTCGCCGCTAGATGGCGAGTATCTCTTGATATGCAAATCTACAAGTGGCAAAGTCAAAATAATTGTATAAGTCACAGTGCAGTTTTGATGCTATACCTATTCTGTTATGCAAATGGAATCCCTTTTTTTTCTTTTCTTCTTTTCTTTTAAAATAATGATGGACCTTGAAGTGAAACCATTTTGTACGACCTCTGATTGGTCGACTGACTTTTGACTCGAATCCTTTTTCAAAGGACGACTGAAAAACTGATGCGCGCGAAGCGCGTTTGAAAGTTACTAGTAAATCTATTCTATTGAAATGTGTCGTAGAAGTACAAACGATGACTCGATTATATTTAAATTCACTGATACAATTTAATATTAGCACATGTCCAGTTTTATTGACTCTTTTATAAAGCAATTTTTTTCGTTGGTCAAAAACTAGCCAAATAAAGTGTTGAGCATTTCTATCGGAAAAAATATAAAATGAAACGAATTTCCTCTAACTTTTCTCTCGTACACGCTATTTATTTTGTTTCCCGCTCCCAAAAAAAAAAAAAAAAAAATTACAGGACTCTGCTGTGCGACGAGCCGCTGCGCCTGGCGCTGCGCAATCATCATCTGGACGTGGCCCGGACCCTGCTCGAGCACGGCGCCAACTCCAACAAGCGCTACTTCTTCGGCTCGGAGATCAATCTGATCTCGCCGCTGGACCTCGACTGCATGGCCCTGGTGCTGGCCTTCGGCGCCGATCCGAACTCGCGCGACCGCGCCGGGCTCACGCCCCTCATGAAGGCCGTGAGACTGCCCCAGGTAAAGTCCCCACACGTGTTTCTCATAATATATTCATCGCATCGACGACGTTAGATAATGGTAGTGATCGGTCATTTATACACGCATCACACACACACACACACACGCACACGCATCACACAATATTTTGAACGACATTTTGACAAATGAAGTTTCTGGTGTACATATGTATGTAGAAGGTATTAGCGTTCGAAAAGTGGTACCGCAACGTGTTCACCCTCGCGGGCGGACCTGGCGACCTGTTCAGCGGCGCAGCAGCTGCTGCTGCGGCGGGTCCGGAAGATGCGGAAGTCGTCAGCTCCACCCAGGCGTCGTCGTCGTCGTCGTCGTCGTCGTCGCAGACGAACAATAACGTCGGCTTGCATCGGCGCAGGGGAGAAGGTCGCGTCTCGGAATTAGGAAGTGTTAATTAATTGATTATTATATATATATATCATTACGTGTGGACGTGCATTGCATATAGATCCATCTGTTGATTTTGTTGTTGTTGTTGTTGTTGTTGTTGTTGTTGTTGTTGTGCAAAAATGTATATCGAGTGCATTGGGTTTACTGCTCGCTGCATGATTTATCTTGCAATCGATTAAAAAACCGATCATCCATTATCACGTCATACAAGTTGATGAAAAAAATATAGATAGATAGATCAATATTAAAAATGACCAAAACCCGTTTTACATCGCGTCAATTTTTCACGCACAAAACAGGGCATGCAGTCGGTGCTGCTGCTGCTGAACTACGGGGCGGACGTGAACGCGCGCGCCGACGCTCGCAACGAGTTTCGCAGCGTGCTGCATTACGCCGTGATCGGCGGCGACAAGGCCGTGATCAATCTGCTGCTGAAGCAGGGCGCCAGGCTGAATCTCGAGCCCGAGTACACGAAGCCACGGGCCCTGGACATGGCCGTGCTCAAGGGCGATCCGGAGATCGTCAAGCTGCTGCTGGATGCGGGTAATGAAAACAAAATAATTTTACGCTATTAAACTTCGTTCGAATTCGAACTGGAAAGTCGACTTGAGATCTTATTTAAGATCTCGAATAAAAAGGTGCATTAGAAAATAGATTGATATTGTTTACCGGAAATAACTTTTTAGTTCGTTGATACTTTTGGACCAGTTTTTATGTGAGACTTTTTGTAAGCTCTTATGTTGGAGCTCGGGTAAAAACTTTTAAAGTTGACAAACATACATAAGATTTTACCTAAGATCTTAAGCGAGTCCTTGACAAGAATTTACGTAAGATTTTTTATATCATAATTTTTTACGTAAGAGCTGGTTTAACTCGAATGCTCTGACAAAAAACCACTTCAGCTCTGGGTAACAAGTCTTTTTAAAAATTGATTGTGGTTTCCTACGGTACATAATAATAAAGCTCACTAAGCTTAGTTTGATCACATGGGCCTCAGGGCCTATTTTGTAAAAGCATTTCCTATTTTGTTTAAAAATCTTTGCGATTTTTTATCTCGAGATGGGAGTACTTAAACGAAATAATGCAAAGAAAAAAAACTTTTAATTTTATAAAGAATTTGACTAAATTTTTTTTAGAATTTTTGGGACCATCAACCACCCTTTTCAAGAAGTTCTTAAATCGGTAAAAAAACGTCATAATTGGGCCTCTCGAATTAAGTAATAAATGGTCACAAAAATTAAAAAAAAATTCAAAAATCTGAAAATTTTTAAAACTTTTTTGTTCTTTGCATATTTTCGTTTAAAAGCTTTGCTCAAAGTCTTATGTAAAATCTTGACCAAAAGAAGCGTTAGAAATTAGATTAATTTTGTGTAAATAATTTTTTTTTTTCAATAAATTTGGACCAAAACAAATTAACAAACGCACAATTTTACGCAATATCAATGACCGGGTACCAGTGAATGACAATTTTGAAAAATACAAAATGAAAAACAATCATTATTGTTTGTGGAAAATGAATCATTATTGCATATCTTAAAGTTGTCGTTTACCGGTCGAAAGCAGGTCAATTTCACTGGTCCGAGTACCCGAAGTCAAGAACTTGGATTGAGATAAATTTTTGTTTTCTCACGATCCAGGCGCCGACGTCAACACGAACTCGGCGATAATCGGCACGCCACTGCACGTCGCCTGCGCCGAGAGCATACCCAATCGCTACGAGGTGCTGGAGCTGCTGCTCGAGCGCGGCGCCGATCCGAATCGCGTCGTGCCCTCGGAGGTCGGCGGCACTCTGCTCAGGCCCGTGCTGGCCGAGTACGTCGGGGCCAACGCGCAGCCGGATCTGCGCGTGATCGGCCTGCTGCTGCGCCACGGCGCCCGGGTCCTCATCAAGTCGCACTTCCGCGAGCCCCTCGGCATGCTGCAGCACATGCAGGGCCTCGAGCGCGCGCCCCGCGTGCTGGCGGCCCTCCTCGACGCGGCCGAGGCCATCGATCTGGCGGCCGTGGCGCGCTCGCAGTGCCTCACCGAGCTGCAGAAGCGCGCCTGCAGGGACGCGGCTGGCGCGCCCCTCAGTCTGGTGAAGCAGGCCCGACTGGCGCTGCGGCGGCTGCACGGCAGCGAGTTGGCGAGCTGGGCCTCGCGCCAGACCATGCCCAAGACACTGAGGAGCTATCTGCTCTACGAGTACGCGCCGAATTGACGAGAATGAGAGAGAGAGAGAAACGACGGATGAAGGCGACCACTGCGTATACGATGTGGAATATAATTTTTAAGATAGACGATGGTGCCGCGCGACCTCGAGTGCTTATTTTCGAGTACTCGAAGGAAGACAATTGTGATATGTTGTAATCTCTCGATAACGATTTTGTCGACTGCATAATCATTAATAATTAATGTTTCTATGAAAAAAATAAAGAAGAGGAAAATTTAGCGAGTAAGTTTTTGAAGAAAAAAAAAACGAGGAAAACGAGTGTTTTTATATTAAAAAATATTTTGTACATATATTCTCGTGTATGTTGATATATAGGTAACGATTCGTATGAAATCTAATTACGATTTGTTTCGAGACGACGTCTAGGGTCCTATCACGCGACAATTGTATATATTATTATTATTATAATTATTATTATTATTATATCATAGTTTTAATATTAATAACGATGTATACGAGAGGTCGTCAAATACGAACGATCGTTTCGTTACGTCGAGGCAGTATTTGACTTTGAATAAAAATTTCGTGAACCCAACTCATCGTGCCTACGTTTTATATACTCAATTTTGTACTGACTTAATCATCACTCATTCGTACCCTTGCCTATCGATTTTTCAATGGATTTCACGTAGACTCATCGTTTGTGCCTGAAACCTATATCTATGTTACTTTGTATAAGGCTTTTTGAAAAGTGTCGGGCAGAGCCGTTTATTGATCAGTATTGGTATATCGATCGGTATACGTAATACCTCAAAAGGACTAGAATAAAATAATACTCGAATCTTCTATTGGTCCGATGATCGGATAAACAAATGCTCAATGTTTCATTCTAATCGGTGCAAGTCATTCATTACAAATCGTTGACGCATAAGTTAATACCATGTTTTTCTTGTTCTAACTATTGTTCAATTCTTGTTCTAATTATTGTTCAAAAAAATTATTTAAAAACCTCTTAGTTTTCTCCTTTTTTTTTCTTTCAAGTCGTTGTTATTCGGGAAGTATGTAATTCCGAGTAGTATTGCTATTACAATACTGCTCGAGAATCACAATTAATGAAGATGCTAAGATGACACTCGAGCACAAAAACTCACAAATTTAAAAATTTTTGTATTATATCGTAAAACTTTGAAGAATTAACACCCAAAGTCGAGTTTGAAGACTGTGGTTAGAAAAATGTTTGCCAATTATAAGTGACCAACATTATCCAATATGAAAGCAGGGAAAAATATCTAAGGCCATTGCTACAGAGCGCACAAAAATTTATGGAATGGAACACTAGGACTTGGTTCACTCTCACCAAAATTTTCTATGTAATTTGTCAAGCAAAGAGTAATGATTTGATATATAATTTTGAACGTGAAAAAACATTGTTGTGATTTTTCTCTCAATAAAGAATAATTATAGCAAAAAAATGCAAAGAACAAAAAGCTCTTAGAAATAAGTACAAAAAAATACGTGTAAATTTTTTCAGTTTTTTAAAAATAATTTTGTAGATTATGGACTTTTTTTAACATTTGTTTAAAAAAATGAGTTTGATATTTGGATTTAACAGGCTGTAATACATCGAAAATCATTGTTCCTTCTGATGGACTTCAATCGATAACGAAAACCCCCTCAGCGTACGGACTAGATACACAGATGTTACCATTTAGGGGCTGCTCTCACTTTTAGTTTAGATACGTTTATCGATCAGTGTTGGTATCGATCGGTATATGTAATACCTCAAAAGACTTGAATAAAATAATACTCGAATCAACATTTTTCACAACATCGACTATTGCTGGCAAATACTCAATGTGTCGTTCGTATCAGTGCAAGTCGTTCATTAAAAATCGTTGATGTATGAGTTAATATCATGTATTTCTGTTTGAACCCTTTTGTAACTTCTGTGTAGTGCCGAACAACAAAAACTATTGTTCAAAAAAATAATTTAAAGACCTCTTGATTCTCTCCTTTTTTTTCGTTCAAGTCGTTGTTATTCGAGTGAAAACATCGTTATATCTAAATAACGTAACGCAAACGATTTTTTTCCCTAAAAATTCAGTGCAGAGCCTATATGGTCCAGCCATCTGCTTCCTCATAGCTTATATAAATATAGGACCCGATAAAGTCAACCCATCAAATCCAAACTATGAAGAAAAGTAGCCCCTGAATCGAAACGTATCCGCAGCTGGTGGTGTATTTCTGTCTCTCTTCCTCCCACACATGTTAGTGGCCACATTCATGTACACATAAGACAATATCCTTCGCTACTATATAGCTTCCCCTGACGCCTATACATGTTCAGATCGAAGTGTATGCGAATACAGTCAGTAGACTTTTCGACGCCGCAGCGAAGAGAATAAAAAATATTGCATTGACATATCGACT
>CACVKI010139130.1:0-11171 GCA_902732785.1 Trichogramma evanescens
TGCAAAAAGACATTCAAACATAAGGCTAATCTCAAAATTCATCTAAATATACACAATGGTCTAAAAGAGTACAAATGTGATTTATGCGGAAAGAAGTACACGTCAAACGGTAATCTCAAAAAACACATAAATTCGGTGCATAATAAAATCATTCACGTTTGCGATATATGCAAAAAGACATACACACAAAAGAGTGATCTCCAACTCCACGTCAATGCAATACATAATGGTGTCAAGCATACATGCGACACATGCGGAAAGAAATACATGTCAAACAGTAATCTCCAAAAACACATAGATTCGGTGCATAATAAAATTACTCACGAATGCGATATATGCAAAAAGACATTCAAACATAAGGCTAATCTCAAAATTCATCTAAATATACACAATGGTCTAAAAGAGTACAAATGTGATTTATGCGGAAAGAAATTTTCACGAAAGGATAGTCTCCGAATCCACTTTAATGAAATACATAATGGTGTGAACTACGGATGTGATTTTTGTGAAAAAAGATATACCAATCGATCTGGTTTACGTAAACATGTCAAATCGTCACATAATAGTATCGAACATGCATGCAAGTTGTGCGGAAAGATATTTGGACGAAAAAGACATCTCGAAGCTCACCTAGGTGTGTCGCATCGCTCACATACAATGACCAAATAAATGTGTAAAATGTCTGTGATAAAATAAGTAAAAACCCTGACGTATGTATTTGTGCTCAAAATACTAATTTATACATATTATTTTTCATGATATTATGAACTCCAATATTATGTTACCATAAAAAGCTTGAACTTGAAAACATTGTCAATTTCGATAATAAAACAATGCATATTTTTGTAGCAAAATGAACCATACTGCTTGTTTCAAATCAATCTTCATAATATATCGCCGTGTACCCTTCATATTTTGCGTTGAACTGCAATCGTAATAAGACAAGATAATTGATTCCTCGCATCATTTTTTATAGAGTATAATAAATTAATAATGCCAAATGTAAATTGAAAATACAACAGATAAGTCTGAAAATGCAACGAAAAATGCAGGATGTCTCGAAAAGTCACCGTCACGAATTTTCAGCTGGACAGAGTAAATCGGTATCCACATATCCATCTGGGTATACGAAAGTGCTTGGGTTACAACACATCCTCACTAGCTGCATGACTGAAGCTGCTGTATCATAGATGTCTCAGCGCACACATACACACATAATTGCAGCCGCCTAAAGCAGTAAAATATCAACTCTCTGATTCATCGCGTAGAGATTTTTGTATACGCGTTATCCCTAATTCTCTCAACCACCCTCATTGGCATTTCCGGCGGTATGGCTATGTGTAGTAGTGGCGATCGCGCGCTCGTTCGGACCGATTATTCGGAAAAAGGTCGGTGTCTTGGCCTCCCTCGCTCACATCACAAGCGCCTGGCCTGTATGTGTCTGTGTATAGGATACTTAATACACCGCACGCGACCGGTGAAGAAGAGAGAAGAAGAAGAAGAAAAAAAGACGAAGAGAGAGAGAGCGAAGCGCAGCACACGACGAGGCGCGCGCGCGCGCGGGCGGATGGCCTTTTTTCCAGATTTTCGGTATGTGCTACCTACGCGTGAGTTTTTTGCGCCCCCGAGCGAGCCTACATGTACGTATACGCACATGGAAAAAAATACGCACGTATCTAGATTGACCAGCGCGTGTCCGGCACGCAGGAAGTGGGGACGGACGCAGCAGCAGCACATCGGCCCGAAATCGAAACTCGATCTTTTGTTTCTTTTTTGGAGGGGCTACTGTATTGCATGCATGTGTGCGTGGTGAGTTTTTGATTTTTATATACTTAACGATCGATTGCACGTCTCTCTCTCTCTCTTATATATTGGAGAGAAAGGACGTATCTCTCTCTTTCTCTCTTTCTGTCTTGACGTCGAACTGACATCGCTATATACATCGGAGGGCATTACTTGCCGAGAGGCTCATTGTGCTATGCGTATTATATAAAAGGTGATACTGCAAAAGAAAGCGATTTAATAGGCAGATGTTGGTTTTTTTTTGCGCTGTGGCGTGGAAATGTCAACCTATGCGCTCGCACGCACACATGGTCGAAAATATAGAGATGGCGAGAAAGACTTTTGTATGGTACATCGTGATAGATTTCACGAATGGATGCATCCAGTGTGTTGTGGCACATTTCCACGTCAAGTGTCCCTCTCACACACACACACAAACACGTCAACCGAAATCGACACGAAAATCCAAAATCAATTTCGAATTACCGAATGCAAATTCGTTTTTTATTTCATATAAGCTTTATGCATCGATGAGACACACGCGATCGTTCAATTATACAACGTCGCCTATTATATTGTTATTAATCGTTTCCTTGAACTCGAAGCGACAAGTTCGCCGGTGTGACTTTCTTTTTCCTGTTGACCTCAAAATTGTTCAAATTCAAGATATAATAGAGGATGGAGAGAAAAAAATGATTGAATAAACCGTACACTGGCTTTATGCTTACGTAAATAAGAGGTTTAACGCACTCGCGCAAGGTAAATGTTATTATGCACCATTTGGTGATATAAGAATGTGCGCTTCGGGTGTATATTGTCGGTTCGCGATGTTTCTGGTTGATTCGACGGAAGCTTGGAGAAAAAATAATTTAATAATTGGAGTTTTCAATCAGATAGGGTGCAAAGGATCAGATCCATAATACACATAGATGCTATTTTTATTTTGTATGCCTCTAAATTAAACTTAGCTAAAAGCTTATATCGTTTGTTCGAGAAACTTCAAGGTTACTTGTTCACATAGACCCAAATTACAGTGGTTCTTGATAATGATAGTCGATTTTTTCTTTGCTTTTTGCATTTCGACTGATCAAGCCCTCAATTCAAGAAATAATCAATATTACTCATAGTATAACAGAACGATAGAAAAGTTAACTATCATTTCAAAAAATTAAACTAATTTTCGATCATCAGATTGAAAGAAAAACGAATTTCAAAAATGTTCAAAAGTAACACTGTTATCATAATCAGATATAAGTGAGTAGGTCTCATTTTTACCATCGAAATTTCTACATTACCAGCAGTTTGTTATCAAAAGTAAGGTAACGCATTTTTGAATCGTTATATTTACGAACTTTAATTGTATTGTATTGTCTTTGAAAAATCAATCATCAGCAGGTTTTAATTGTTTAAAATAATTCCTCTTATATTTGTGTAATTGTTCGTTGGCAAGGCATGAATTAATCTTACCAACCGAATCGTACCGACCGACGTTCATTAAGTTACTTTGTGAGCCCAGTTGGTAAGAAAAATTCGAATCGATTGAAATCGAATTCTTAAAGCTATAAATAAATGCGAGAAATGTAACAATATTTATAAGAAATACTCGAGGTCAATGTATTTTTGTGTAACAACGTATAAAGTCTTTGCAATAATTAACTTTGAATTGTTTTTCTCTACCGCATCGAATGCTTTGAAAACTTGACAAAAATAAATCTATCGATCACAGTTTCTGAATTTCAAAGGTCAACCGCAACAAAACGAGGCATTTCATCATCATTTAAAAAAAAAGTCATCATCAAGGTGAGTGCGAGCAATGTGTTCGTGGCTGCGGGTAAACAAGGACTAAATTTCGAAGTAGCTGTCATTACGCAGAGGTATTCGTGACTGGAGCGCATCAATCGCAGGGAAGAACTCGCACACAAATTGGAAATGGAACGATGTTCATTGCACATGGCATGTGTTGTTGTCGGTCACGCACCGAACTAAAGGTAAAGGAGAGAAAAATGCCATTTCAATATAAAACGTAATATCGTTGCATCGGAACAGACATCATGTTTTTAATTTAAAAAAATAAATAAAAAAACAATCATCGTCTTTTCTCTTACTTCGTTTCGACTCGTTATTTTTTCTAACAACTTTCCGAAGCCGCGTAAACCTCCAAGCGAGACTCTTGGCTACCCTCGCACGACGATTTCTCATTGTTGTTGTCGCCGGTACGGCAGGGCCGAGCCGTGGCCGAGGGCGAGCACGTCACCGGCTTGCAGAGTATCTTCGTCGCTGCGGTCTTGGTCTGGCTGACGGTCAGGCACTTGCCCTGGATGAGGCAGCAGTAGGCCAGACCGAGCACGGGGCTGCCCTCGTAGGGCTTGCTGCACTGCGGGTAGAGCGCCTGGCCGGCCATGTCGATGTGCGTGTACTTGATGGGCGCGCAGCTGTACAGGCCGTGCTGCGAAACGAGGGAGAAATGTGAGGGAATTGGGAGTGGGTGAGGTTCTTAAAGATTATTGTAATGTTTTTTTTTTATGAACAAAACTTTATTCAAGTGAAATATTAAAATATATTCAATAACAAATGGACTTTAACTGTATTTCTTTTCTTTTTTTTTTTATCATTTTTATTTTTTATTCCTCGGTTTTCAAAGCCCTGAATTCTTTGGCGAGGAAACGATTGGCCAAGGCCAGGATCGGTGCGCCGGTCGGCGCGTCGGGCAGATCGCCCGCGCTCGCCGCGATGTCCAAGTGACTGTACCTCAGTGGCTTCTCGGACGCCTTGCCGTGCTGCGGAAAATAATTAAAAAAAAAAAATTGACTCCTGTGAATTTATGAAAAAAGAAGAAGTTGGAATTCGAGGACGGAGACGGGAGAGATGGATTTCAGCAGAGTCGCGAGTCCCGAAGGAGAATCAGGATTTACCGTAACACTTAGCCGAGATCCAATTTGTGAACGGCGATATCCTTCGAGTCGTGTAGTATATCACCAAAAAGTAATTCGTTGGCTTTGAAAAAAATTGCCGCTGCTCGCGTGTAGCGAGATTTTCTCGTAACCCGACGTAAATTCGAAGTAATGCGCGCGATATATATGCGCGACGAAGAGTCGTCGTCCTACGCTTACAACTCTCCCAACTCTTACATCCTCGGAGTAGAGAGAGAAGAGCTGCAGTAGCAGTAGTAGCCCATGCATCATCTCGAGCGCGAGCCTTCTTGCTTTAACGCGAAAGCTTCGGAGCGGGAGGAGGAAAAGCTCCGCGGACCGAGAAAAAAGATTGTGTGTGTGTGTGTTAAAGCTCTGATCCAGCGAGCCAGGCTGCTGCTGCGCTGGGGTGCCCCCCTCGAGTTAAAAGTAATAAGTGGAGCGAAGAAAAATGGAAAAAGTTCCGCGAGTTTTCGGGGGAAGCTGCTGCTGCTGCTGCTCCTCGAGCTTGCAAGCTCGCGCGCGCAAAAAAGACTTATTGTTTCTCGCGTAAATATCTCTCGCGTGTTGCGTTTTAATGATTGATTATACTTACAAAAAAAAAAAAATCAAAGAAGGAGAGAGATTTAATTACGAAAATCTCGCGCGCGAAAAGACGGGCGCTTGTCGGATATATTATAGCCCCCCCGCCGTCGGGCGCGAGAGTAACACGTGTATTACCATCGGTGACAGCAGCAGCGACGCGCGTGGATTGTTTGTTGTGTTATTACGAGCGAGACAAGCGCAAACAATGTCGCGGCGGCCGAAATTCATCGCGCGTGGATACAACACAGCACACGACAACGATGTTGAAAATAGAAATTAAAGCGTCGCGTGGCGCCTCGTTCCCAAAAGGCCATTACGGTATACAAGCCATAAGCAGCTCTGTATCTTGTCGACGACGACGACGAATACGAGTACTACAAACTCCGAAAAGGGTATAAAATCCTGAGCAGCGGATATAAAATCGATCGAGTTTACAATTATCGCGCATCCGAGGCCGAGAGAAACGTTTAATTGCCCCCTTACGCGGAGAGCTATTAAATACTGTGTGCTGCGCCTCTTGCGCTCTTCGCGAGCTCGAACGGATTATTTATTATTACGAGTGCGCAAGAGTTTGTCGTTGTTATACTCGTGTTGTTGTAAGCGGCGGCGTTCGCGCTTAAATCCCATTTTAATCGATGCACAAATAATTCTTGCGCTAAAGAGAGAGCGCCGCGCGCTTGAAATGATATATTTCTTTTGTTTTCCGTGTATAAATATAAATACACATCACACAAGGGAGGATACTGCTCCGCTGTTCGTGCGGGAAAAAGGTATTACACAGGTGGTGTGTGGAAGCTTTAAGCTCTTCAACAAATAGCCATTGAATAAATCAAAATGACAAACAAAACTTGTAAATAAATTCGATTCGTTGAATAATTACCTTGTCGAGTCCGGAGGCGAGGACGAGGAAGGCGCAGGCGCCCTGGTGGCCGCGCTGCCCGGCGGTGCTGGCGCCGCGGCCCTGGGTCTGCAGCACGTCGTCGCCCTCGCACTTGCCCTTGTAGTTCGTGAAGTCGTCCTTGCGCAGCACCGAGACCTCGAACGGGTCGCCCATCACCTCGCCGCAGGCTTGGAGCTTGTAGGCGTTGGATATCGATCGGGCCACCGAATTGTCCATGGCGATCTGCGGCAGAGAGAAAGAGTCATCGGTCAATCTCACGGTGTTATGTATAGTATGCACATTGGGGAAAGAATCGATTTTTGTCGCCATCGAGTGGGGGATTAATTTGCTCAATTTCAATTAGGTAGTAGGTTGATGGGCTACATGTGTAGAGAGAAGCCCCAACTACAGCAGCAGCCGAGAGAGAGGATGAATGTACAAGTTAAACGGATAAAAAGTGTCGGGAAAGAGGAAAGGAATTAAGGGCATTTGTCCCAGAGATGATTAAACTCCGGCAAATAGAGAAAAAAAAGTAAAAAAGAGAGAGAGAGGACGGGAAGGAAATGAAATATCGCGAGCCATTATTAAAAGTAGCGAAAGAGGTTGCAGCCGAGCGATCTTTCAGTCGGTCTCTCTCGCTCGCTCACTCACTCTTTTACGCTGAAACGCGCACCCGCGCCACCATCCCGCGATGACGTCTATACCCTCTCACACTCTACTTTGGAAACTTTTTCTGCTAATCATCTGCTTCTCTCTCTCTCTCTCTCTGTTCTCCTCGTATATAGCTCGAGGAAGAAAATTTCAAGCCCCGGACGAGAGAGCGTGTGTCTATATAAGCGACGACGACGTGCTGCTGGGGTCTCTAACGAGAAAGATTCCTCGCGATTTCGGGGGGAAAGCTCATGCTGCACTGAAGCTTTCTGTCGATTTCGTATAAACGCGCGCGTGGATTCGACGTTCGCGTATAAATACGAGAAGATGAAAAAAAAAACGGCGAGTCGAACGAGAACCCGGCTCAGAAGCAATTAAAAATTTCCACGAGGGAGAGAGGGAGAGACAGAGAGGCGCAGATGCAGAGGGAGAAAAAAATCGGACAAGAATTTAATTATTGTTTGAGTTTGACAAACTTCAAAAAAGAAGAAGGTGAAGGAAAAAACTATCGCGTAAGAAGGCAGAAATGAGAAAAGAGTCGCAACTTTGTTATTATTATCATTATTATATAACGTTGCGATGATATATATTACCGAGTATCCGCTGCCGGCCGACTTGACGGCGTGTCCGGTCAGAGTGGCGATGGTGAAGATGTGCGGATTCACCGAGCACAGGGCCATCTCCTTGACGTGGTAGAGGATGTCGGCCATGGCCATGCGGCCCTCCGCATCGGTGTTGGTGACGCGCACCCTAGCCCCGGAGCGCGCGGTGATCACCTCGTCCGAGACGTAGGCGTTCTCGCCGCAGCTGTTGCGCACCACGCCCAGGGCCACCACCACCTTGACGGTGGGCGGCTGCAGCACGTTCACGACCTGTTTGTTTACGAGAAAAATAACGTGAGCAAACGTGAAAGTAAAAAGTATAAAAATGCATGCGTTGTAATTGTCATTGTGTGCGGATTTTCTGAAAAAAAAACAAAAAATGTTTTCGGACGGTCGAAATGAGCAGCTGTGATGATTAAATTTTTTAGTTTTCATATACGCGAGAGAATGAAAAACGTAATTCTATATTTGCCTCGAAATATTTTTAACACGAAAATTCGCTTACCCATTTTTTACCCCGAATTTCCGCACACACGCAACAAGGCGCGCGCACAGAAAAATAAATTCCCGAAAAATTCATATAATTACCTGCATGAAACCGGCCGCGGCGGCGGCGCCGCACTTGTCGCGGCTCATGCCGGCCATGTGGCCGTCGGTCTTGATGTCGTTGCCGCCCGTGTCGTAGGTCACGCCCTTGCCCACGAGCATGACCGTCTCGAGGACGCAGCTCGGGTCCTGCGGCTCGTAGGTCAGGAAGATGACGCGAGCCTGATGGCGGGGCGTGACGGAGGCGCCACGGTTGACGGCGGCCAGGCAGGGATACTCCTTGAGGAGGGTCGGCTCGTCGCAGATCGACTGGACGGAGACGCGCGAGCCGTGGAAGAGCTGGCGCAGGTACTCCTCGACGCGGGGCGCGGCCATGCGCTCGGGATCGGCGCCACCTGCGAGATAAAGAGTAGTTTTTTTTTTTTTTTTTTTTGTTGTTGAAAAAATGTCGGAATCTGCAATTTATTCGCTGCGCTAAGGTGGTTTTCGCTGTGCAGGCAGCAAGAACCATTCATTTTAGGCCCCGAAGACGGCATTATTTAAGATCGATCATTAATTTCATTTCATTCATACTGCCGCGGCACTATTAATCATTTTTTCCCCTTTTCGTACACACACATACACCGCAACAGACGTTTAATCGATAGTCATGTTATGAGAAGCTAAAAGAAAAATTTGACACACCGAGCGAACACGATTAATTCGGTCTCTGCCACGCACGGGTTACACTAGACGCACATCCACCGCATCGCTGATGAAAAGCAGAAAGAAAAGAGCAGCACGCGAAGAAAATTATTAATCGTATAAATCGAACATTTTTTCCGACGTTTCGTCATTTTCGGTCGGGTTATTCTCGTTCGCTCGTTCACTCTCTCTGTGTACGATAAAACGTCGTATATACGAAAAGCTTTCGTCGTGGCAGTGCTGAACTGCAGCTGCAGCTTATACGACGCGGTTCCCCCCGCAGAGAGCGATAAGCGCCGCCGCGCGCGACTTTGACAAAACGATTTTCTCGTATTTCTCGCGGCTGCTGCTGCTGCTGCTGCTGCTGCTCTACCGGAGTAAATCCAGAAACTGCACTTAGATAGATCTCGCGTCGTTGTGCTTTTAAAACACGCAGAGAGAGAGAGATGAAACGTTCGATCGATTATTTGCCACGAAATTGCCGATATAAAAGTTTTCGAAATTACATTTAAACGTACAACAAGTCAGCAAAATGCAATAAATAAACAGACACACACACATCGCCTCAAAAGCGAATCTCGCAATACATAAAGGCAATATTTGATTTGTACATAGTAGACATTTATATATTTACTCACCGATGTCACGAGCGACGTATCTGCCGTTCTCGAGGGCCTGGGCGAGCTTCACGACACCCTGAAGCTTCGTGGCGCAGATCGGGCTCCAGACGCCGAGGCGCTTGGCCTTGTGGGTGCGTTCCGCACTGATTTCGCGTACCTCCAGGGGCTACAGCAGCAGCACAAGCATGGAAAAGAGAGGCACAAAGAGAGAGAGAGGACGAGCCATGAGACATCAGAGGTTTATATATTCATTACATATACAGAGATAGAGAGAGAAAGAGAGAGATAACATTTGGAAAGTTGCTTATTTTAAGTAGATTACGGGGGATGATTCGAATTATGTGTACTCTCGCTCTTTTCCCGCGTATATATGCATTCCACATTCGCCATAGCTGTACGTTATATAGGTATACGCGTGTGTGCATTTAATAAAGCGACACAGAGAGAGAAAGACAGAGAGAGAGAGTTTGAATCGTCAAAAGTTTTGGTAACCGTAGGACAAGTTGCCGGGAGTTTGCACATTTTACCCGCGTGCGCGGATTTCGGTGCGGGATATGGCAATTAGTCGAAATTTCAGTTTAGTGACTCGCGCGGCGCACAGCGGATATAGAAAGTAAAAAAAGAAAAAAGTACGCAAAAAGTGGGGAGCAGCAGTAGAAAAAATATGGTACGTCAATTTTCTGAATAAAAGTCGTAAGGGATTTTTTTTTCGCCAACTCCTCTCTGCCCACGAGGGCCAAAAATAATCAATCCTGTCCTCGCTCGGTCCAATCTTTTGAACATTCCATATTCTCTCTCGCTCGCTCGCTCGCTCTCTCTTATTCGATCTTGGCCCTCCGGAGTTTTGCACTACTGCGGGCTAAAAGTTTTCCTCTCTCTCTCTCTCTCTGCAAAGTGCAGTAGCAGCGCGACACGTATACCCTACGTGTGTATGTATAGAGGCGTAAATCAATGGCGCTTGGGTGTTTGAAAACAGCACCATCTGTTAGCTATACCCACACACGCATACACAGAGTTAGATCTAGAGCTAGACGAATAAGTGTGATTCGACTTTTTCAAACTGAATGACATGCCCTCGCGCGCTATCTTTTACAAAGAACACACACACGCGTACACCAACACCAGACGTCCGTTACTATTTGTCAGGCCTTCGCTTCCGAATTCAAATCCTTTCCTCGGTGCTGCTCTCGGTATAGTGCGGCGCGGAGCCTTTAAAATTCTGCTTGCGCGCTTTTTTGTGTGTGCAGCGAGCAGCAGCAGACTTCACAGCTCGCGAGGGCCCTGAAAGGGCGTCGAAAATCGGAATACAAAAAAAAAAGAGAAAAAAAAGTAAAGAGGAAAATTCGGTATTTTCTTCTTTCACCGCGAGTCATCTCTATACATATATTCTTCTTTTTTCAACCCCAAAATATTTGCAGCGCTGCCGAGAAAATGTTTACGCGTTTCGATTTTTGTGTCAATCACCCCCGATTGAAAATGAACAACAACAACGCCCCCTTCGTGCATATGGGCTATTCCACAACAGGTGTTGCAGGCCAAAAAAATGAAGTTGAAACTAACCATGTACTCTTCAAGAACACAATGAAAAATGAAAATCCTGAACATCTCAGCCCTTTAGGTCCAACCCTATTGAATTTTCAGGGCCTCAAAGTTGGATTTTCATGTTATGAGGATATTCTGTTTGTTACTCTGCTTTTCTGGGGTGCATATGAAAAAATTTCTAAACCATGTTTTTTCATGTAAAATTTGATGTAGAATTCAAATCTGTACTCAAAAATGACATTCATAACCTCAAAACCCCTTAAAATAGAGACAATAGTGTAAAATACCATGAAAGTCAAAAAATAAATGTGTTCGTATACCTCAAATTGGCCTATGTTGTAATATGTTCATCGATACATCAAAATACAAC
>CACVKI010139133.1:0-69552 GCA_902732785.1 Trichogramma evanescens
TTTTATCATGTACTATAACATACCAAAAGCGCGTCAAGATCGGTGACATACGTGCGGACGAAAATTTAAAAAAGTATTATTTTGACCCATATACTCTCTGAAAAAGAATCCAATTTTGAATTGCATTCAAAATTTCTAGAAAAAAGCTCCTAACAACCAAACGAACGTTCGCAAGTTGAGAGCAGTGCAAGTAATTTATAATCTCGTAATTAGAACATGGATGTATCGGATGAAGATTCACATAAAAACTTGAAATGATCAAAAAATATTGCTTGATAATTCATACCCAGAGTCTTTCATCATTAATTACATAAATTGACGATTGAGAAAAATTAAATCAAGCCATTCCCAAAACATCACATGAAAGACTTTGATCCTTTTAATTGCTACAATTGAATTTCCTCTTACAGACTCCTTTTATCTAGTTTTTAATAACTTACTAAGAAGCTTAGAATAAAGACTATATTTATTCGAGCCCTTCACCATTAAGCTCGGTAATTACTCTACGAAAAGACCAAACAAAAAATGGGCAAGATTGGTATAGTCGATACATTTGAAAGTGAAAAATGCTCATCAGTATTAGTACTTGATTAAAGGGAGTCAGAAATTATGAATCAATGGTACACAGGATTGATGGGTTGATTGACTTGATAGAGAAACCGGAAGAATTAGGTTAACAAGTAAGGCATGACGTGTTCTTTCGGTAAAAAAATTCCTTGAATTAGAAAAAGTAACTCGATCAGGATTCCTAAAGTATTGTGACAGACTGCAAATAAGGATGGATCAAGACTGCAATGCGTGCGCAATTATCACATGCCCGGTAGGTGATTCCAGTGATAAAAGCAGTAGTGTGCGAGCAGTAACAGCCCGTCCAAATGATAGTGTACATAAATGAAACAAAGAGCATGCTGAATAATAGGATTTGCAAACACATAATGTTCAAGCAAAAAGGTAGTCTCTTAGTTCATCCACGATCAGAATTTGTTAAAAGCGTTGTTCAGATAAAAAAGTTAAGCTTGTAGTAAGCTTATTTTTCAGGTAATCGTAAAATGAAAATCAAACGAGTAGAGCGTTTAAAATTATACTAATAATATGGAAGCTACATATAAATAAGGTTCACGGATTTTCTTGAAATTTTGGTATGTTATAGTACATGAAAAAATAGTCCTGAAGACGGAATTGTAGACTCCAATATGGCTCACAGCCTTCAGAATCCGTATGGACGTCTTTTTTCTATTTTAACCGAATCTGAAGGTGTTTTCTGACTTTAAAAATCTAAAAAATGTATGAAGGTATTTTTCAACGAAACAAACCCCTAAATTTTTCAGATTTTTTGAGTGGTTCAAGTCTTCAGATAAAATCATTAAAAATTTAAATGATTTTATTTTCGGTGAAACTGTTCGATATACCAGACCGGAATATTTTTTTAACACTGCGTGCGTGAAACGCGGGCTTTCTAACCTTAAAGTGTCAGAAAACCTTAGTTTCTCGCAAGCAGGGTTAAAACATATCTTCTGCAACTATTCCGCGATGAAGTTGACTCACCCAGAAGTCTCTGCACCCTCGCTACGCTCGGGTGAAAACAACTCCTGAGTCAACTGCTTCGCGCACTTGTTACAAAGTATACTATTTCTTAATTCTGACATCAAAAAACGATTCCTTGAATGGTTTCAGACTTCTTCAGTCGTGAGCTGAAAGCCCGCTTTTTTTAATGAAAATGATTTTTTTTTGGGCGATACGGAGCCTCAAAAAATCTGAATTTTTTTTTCATTTTATTCATCAAAATACATAGTCTCAAATTATTTCTATTATTTTTATTGAGGGCACTAGCGTCTAGCGACGGAAACCGATATTTTTAAAGCTATTTCAACGCTATTTAACGCTACTTTGGTTTTTCTATCTTTTCGATTGAGGCCTCCTAGTTCAATCTAGATCAAAATTTTTTTAAATTTGACAAGGAATGCAAAAAAAGTATTGTGTTAGAAATAGCGTTTTTCATCTCTAAACGCTAGCGCCCTCAATAAAAAAATAGGAATAATTTGAGATTATGTATTTTGATGAATAAAATGAAGAAAAAAAAGATTTTTTGAGGCTCCGTATCGCCCAAAAAAATAATTTTCATTAAAAAAAGCGGGCTTTCAGCTCTAGACTTCCGCGGCATGACTGAAGAATTCTGAAACAATTCAAGGAATCGTTTTTTGGTGTCCGCATTAAGAAAAAAATATTCCTGTCCTGGTATATCCAACCATTTCACCGAAAGTAAAATCATTTAAGTATTTAATGATTTTATCTGAAGGCCTGAATCACTCAAAAAATCTGAAAAATTTAGGGGGTTTGTTTCGTTGAAAAATACCATCATAAATCTTTTAGATTTTTTAAGTCAGAAAACACCTTCAGATTCGGTTAAAATAGAAAAAAGACGTCCATACGGATTCTGAAGGCTATGAGCCATATCGGAGTCTACGATCCCGTCTTCAGAACTATTTTTCAAAATCTGGCCTATATAAAACACATGAGTGTAAATATAAATCGTAACTTACTTCTAATAAGTTGTATCGGTTTACATCGCATAAATCTCTTGATCCTATTTCCGTACTCATGTACCAACCATTGAAAGGTGCAGCTGTAAATTCTAATCCTCCACAGTCAAATACCATATTCGAAACAGCTGGAACAGCGTACCATTTTAAGCCTAAAGAACCAAACCAATCAAACCTGCCAGAGAATAAACAGTATAAATTAGTTTATGAGAAATATTTAGCTGTTTAATATTTAATCGTAATACATGTAATAATTAATCGTTTTAAGTCTTTTTCAGCTATTGAGGATTGACTCGGATTGCTACCATTACTTTTGAACATAATTGGTTGGTTTACATACATTCAAAAACGCTCGCATATCCACACAAACTTACAAACAGCGTTGTGAAGAGCTAAATTACATATGGCTGCCACGGCTACGAGCGGGGACCGTTCTACGTTATCGACGTGAACGCAGCACGTCGATTTTTATTAGTACGAATTAATTTATTTATTTGCCTCGATTTAAGTGCGTAAAAAATGTCGTATTTTGTGCTAATACAAATGAACACGTACAGAGTATTTTATTTTACATTCGTATTATGCATTATTTTTACAACAAAAAAAATATACAATAATAGATTTCTTGTACGTATTAAATGAATGTTAGAATAAACATTTTATATTTAGAATAATTATATTTTTTTTCCTTTATCATTATTCATAATTATATTCATGACCCCTTTCGCTCCGGTTAGCTGCTGCGTGCGCGTCGATAACGCAGAACGATCCACGCGCGAAGCCGTGGCAGCCATATGTAATTTAGCTTTTCACAACGCTGCTTACAAAGGCATTCAACTTACATACTAATAACTGTCATTATAATCATCACTTCACTCATCCGTTTTAACATGCATTGATTACGGAATATATGGGGTATATCATGTCAACTTTCCCCCCCTCTTAGATCAGAGTTGGAATTTAATTTTTCATATTTTATTCTGCTTCTCAAGGGTGAATATGAACAAATTGTTGAAACATGATTTTTATGTAAAATTTGATGAGGATTTCAAATTTGTCACCCAAAATCATATGCATAACCTCAAAATCCCTAAATTACCAAAAATCAGTCTAAAGGCCAAAAATAAACATGTTTGTAACCAGCGATTAGGCCAATATTGTGATATGTTCATCGATACATCAAAATACAACTTCTGATAAATTTTGGTAATCGGCAGATGAACAGACTTCAGTATTGAGCATCATATGAGGCAATAAAACATCGTTTTTCTCTAATTTTTCTTGATTCTTGACTCATATGATGCTCAATAGTGAAGTATGTTTGTCTGCCGATGACCAAAATTATTAGAAGTTGTATTTTGATGTATCGATAAACATATTACAATCCCTTCGCCTGCAATCATTAAATTAAGTTTGCTTAATAACCCTCTCTCTGACGTTGATTTTGGCTGCTACAGCTGTCTAAGCGAGGTTATGGTTGAGAACTAGGTCGAAATGAGTCAGGAAAAAAGAACCCTAACATTCACTTATTTTTTAATAAACAATATTGTATAAAACTTTTAATATGGTATTATATTATATTATGAAAAATACAAAATTTTCTTACGATGGGTGAACTAATGGAATTTCCAAAATTAGTTCTTCTGGAATATCAAAATAATCGGGGTCATGACCACTAGCTGATAATACTAAAGGTAATACATCAAACTGTGTCCGAGCACTTTTCCATCCTAATTTCACACAAACCTGAAAAAATTACGAACGTTTATTCACATAGATTTAATCTTCATAAAATTAAAATCATTTACTTCAGTGAATTCAACATTTCCCGCATCACCAATGAAAGATCCATCGTCATTTTTATAACCTGCATAACTGATCAACTGGGGATTCCAAACTCGAAAATCGTGCTTTCCATCAGTTCTTTGAGGAAATACTGTAATTGCGGATCTAGAATATAATAATGGCGTTTTATAAATAATCTTTTAGATATTTCATAGTTATTATCTAATACCTTATATTTCTCATGATAAAAATAAAAAAACACTCGGTTTTCTAATGGTTCTACCGCGTCGCTCCTATCACACTCGCTGCGCTCGTGTGCTTACCTCTCTCCGTGCTACCAGAAAGTGCGAATTATGCATTGGAAAAGGAGCATAGATGTGAGCTCGCGGCGCTCGGGCCCTAAACCAAACCTGTCACCCTTTACCTGTCGTAAAGTGTTACTTATAGCGTATTTGTATCGTAATAGTACATTACGTAACTGAGACGGGGGGTGTCTATCTTGCAAGAGTGTCATATTGCAACCCGAGCGTAGCGAGGGTTGCATTGACACGAGTTCGAGTCAGTTCGAGTCGGAAAAATTCGAGTACTCGAATTTTTTCGAGTAATCGAGTTTTTTCGAGTACTTGCAATGTATTTGAGTTTTAAGTAAATAAATAATGAATTAACAGTCTCTAGACACCTACCTTTGTGTGTACATGCTTATAAGTGTGATGAAGTGTGGTACTATTAAATTATTTTCTTCTTCCAGTCCAATCCACTGCGAATATCATACTTATAAGTATGTACACACAAATGGAGGGGTCTAGATACTGTTAATTCATTACTTATTTACTTAAAACTTAAATACATCGCGAGTACTCGAAAAAGCTTGAGTACCCGAAAAAACTCGAGTACTCGGAAAAACGCGAGTACCTGAAAAAACTCAAGTACTAAAAAAATCGAGTACTCGACTCGAACTCGAGGAAAAAACTCGAACTCGACGAGTCGAGTTTTTTCGAGTACTCGCACAGCCCTAGTTCTAATAGCACGGCCAAAAAGTGTCTCTCACGGCACGAGTATCGTACGCAATTTTATAGTACTGTGCTGTAGTATATTATGCAACGGATTTTATTGAAAAACCTCATTCACACAAGTGGCATTCAATAGTTTATAGCACAAGAGCTTCAAAATAGCAGCAAAGTTGTGTATTTTAGGTTAGAGGGCTATAAAATACTCTATTATTAAAAATATTTAATTATTGGCTTTTTGAGGCAGGTTTTGTATAAAAATAATTTAAATAATTGTATACTTGTTATTTGAATTAATTATATATAAAACTAAGATTAAAGTATATAAATAAAATAATAAATACCTTATATTTCCTTTATTGGTGCTATATTTAATGTGATTACACAACGCTTCAAACATTCCACTTGTGGTTGTAACATAACGACAGTCAAACACCTGAAATAAAATTTTAGTATTTATATTATGTAATTTATATAGCATTTATATTATTTATGTTATTTTGTATTTACAGTATTTATTATAATAGTAATTTGACATCTCATATTGAAGCTATATATTTATATAAAACGCTTTGGAATTAATTCAAACTTTATTCAAAGATACAGAATGAAAAGTGACCTTATAGTCGAGGAAATGAAGCACAAAAATGGGCTCCACTGTCGATTTTCTGAATGCGATTTCGCGTTTTCGATTCGTTATGGACTCAGGAAACTTTGTGAACTATTAAAATCATGAAGAAATCCCACATTATCTTTTTGTATTGAAAATTTTTTGGTATTATTTATCTTTTTTATATTTGAATGTATGTTTTTTTATTAAATTTTTGACTTGCTTAAATTTTATGAAGACTTTATTTTTCGTTATTTTCTTTTAAATTTGTTATATTTTAGCACCCAGTATGCAGTGTAATTTGGTCATGTACTGGGCCGTCGATGCGTTCAAGCTCGCGCGAATGACGCAGTTGAAATTAGTACAGTAGCGACGCTTCTGATCGGCTGTGGAAGTAAGTTCGATTTTCCTTAAACATGTGGAAAAATAATAACCTCAAAGTGGTGGGTCGACGTTGTCTTGACTCTCACTACGTAGGGCTTTCGTTGGGAGGGGTCACGTCTCTCGATCGTTTAACTTTAAAAGTGTCCAGCATGGCCGCGCAAGCATGCCCTACTCTCCCCTATACTATTGACCTCTACGTGCAAAGAGAATTGAACACGAATTTGCACAGTGAAGAACGGCATCGAAGTTTTTTTTGGTTTCCCGAATTAAAAGCGATAGTCGGCATCGTAAAAAGTGTGTGTGTTTGCTCGACGAAGACGGATCTCCATTTGATCACACCGTAGAGGCGACGAACATGACGTCGAGCAACATCAAGCCTAGCCGAGACTACTACTCACGTCAACGCGTCTGTCGAACATTATCAAAAGTCCGCCGCGTATTCTAACGTAACTCGCGCCCAGGAGTAGTATTATTTTTTATATTATAATAAATTATACGTTCAATTTCAATTGAAACAAGGTAATTTTGTTATGAAAGATTCGAGTGTGTCTATTCCGTGATCATAGCGTACGCTTGTATTAGATCGTCCAAAATAACCCCCAATATTATTGATACCCAATATTATGATACATAAATATGATTTTCACGTACGCTGCACTCTCCATATAGACACTCTCAATGAAAAATATTACTCATTTACCGATCAGCACATGTTTAAATTCTCTGAATTTCTCAAGTAGATAAATGTGTTTGAAAAAATGTTTCATCAAAATTGGTCTATTTATCATATGGTACTCGTATTATACTGTAAGAAAAAAAATTTTTTTACCTGCAATTTAGACCATTGTATTCGACCAATGCATCTAGAAGCATTTCGCCAAGCCAGCTTTGCTCCAAATATTAGTTCAGTTTCAGTTAATTGATATGACCCAGTAGACAATACTTCTTTTTCAATATTTTTCCATCTACTTTTATGGGATTCACTATTGACTCTAAAAAGTAATATAATGACAGTAATAATTTTTCAGTTTAAGTTTTAATATAATTTAAGTTCATTGGACGATCATACTCGTCATAGTATTACTAAACTAAAATGAAATGATTTTTACCCTTCGTCGCTAAATATTCCCTTAGAAAGTCCAGTAACATGTATTTTTTAATTTTAGCTTTTAAAACAACAGTATCCGATATACATTGGAGAAAATGAAAAAAATTTTAGTGTACTCTTTGTTAGTATTTGTTTAATCGAAAAAGCGGCGAAAATAATTAGAAGTTTACGAATAAAAAAATAGCAATACGTAATAATAAGTGATATTTTTTAAAAAGTATCAGTTCGGATTTTATTTTAGAACTAATTTTACAACCTATAAAATGGTGACACACACAGACTCAATTAATTATTTCTTTACAATTTTTCAAACATTTTTAACTAATATTGGTTATCAATAAATTGATAAAGTGTAATACCTTTTAATAGACGTAAAATATTGATTTAAAAAATCTTTCGCATGTTCCAAAATCTCATTTGACTTTCTAACTTCAGTTCCATGGGGTGGTGTTGACATAACACTGCCTAAACACAATTGATTGGAACATTGAGTTTTCTGAAATTATAAAATATTATTCAAATTATTCTCTTTCTTGGTTATAGTAACTAAAAATACAATTTTTAGCTTCCAATTGTATTTCATCTTCAATCAATATATATTATCTGATACCAACAAAAGATTTCGCAAAGCGCAATACAAGCAATACGTTATATACCCGACGAAAATAGATTAGTGAATAATTATTATAAACTTTTAAAAACTTTTCAAAACTTAAATATAAGGTCGAATTTTAGGCACATAAAAATTTATCAAAATTTATAAAAGTTTTTAAAAGAGTACAATCTATTGTTTAATTAATATTATTTGAAAACGTATTTTACCAGTAAATAAATGCCCCAAACCAATGAATGAATGCTACTGAACCAGTAAATGAACGTGTGATATTGTCAATTTTATAATTGAATATTATGTAACCACCCATGAAATAACCGGGTCACATTAAAGAATTTATATTAAGTAGTTTACTTTGAGTAGTTTAACTCATTAATGATTATAAAAATCTTCCAGGAGTAATCGATTCTTGACGATTAGACTCGATGAATTCATAACCTCTGCAACGAAGATATCTTAGGATGTCTATTCAAACACTTGGTAAAACATTGATTATGCCTATTTTACCCAGTGATTGAATGATTTTATGCAATATCGTTAATATAAATAGATTTACTAATAACAAAATGGTTTTAATTAAAATAAAACTGTTGGTGTTGAAAGTGCCGTCACCCAAGAAAAGATGAGTGGTTGTTACAACAAATTTTATCACAATATTCATTATGTAATTAATTTAATGTATTAGTCATTCATTTACCGGTGATCATTCATTCACTAGTCAGTTGACCCTAATATTAATAAATTTTGACTCAAATTTTTTTTATGAAAGCCCTTACGAAAAAGTTGTGCCGGAAAGCCCTGCAGAAATTATTCACAGAAAATCCTACAAAAACGGGCTTTAAGCCCCCTGCAGGCCCTTCTAAAGAAGGTGTCAGACGAGAGAGAAAAAAAAAAATCCTGAGGGTAACTCTAAGGGAATTTCTATGGGTAAATTCGGACCGCATGATTCTGTAGTAATTTTTGCAGGAATTATGATGACTGTATTACGAATTGAATTGAAACCATTAAAAAAGCATGAAGACTGCAACCAGAGATGAACTCGTTCCGTTCAGCATTAACGGATTCCTGGAGAAAATCTGCGAAAATTTAGTTTTTATCTGTCGGAAATCTCACAGTAAAATCCCTTTTTTTCTACAGCATTTCAATTTCACGTATCCCGTAAGATTTAACTTTAGTAATTTCGTACTTTTACCAAGAATTACCCACAGAAGTTGAGCGTTTACCTCAAAGATTTTTACAGTAAATCCACGAGTATCTGAAGGATTACCCACAGGAATAAAGCGCTTACGTGAAGAAAATAAATAATACCAACAGGAAATCCACGAGTTTCGAAAGGATTAACCACAGAAAATCTTACGGGATATGCGAAATTGCAACGCTGTAGAAAAAAAGAGATTTTACTGTAAGATTTCCGACAGATGAGAGTATAATTTTTGTAGATTTTCTCTAGGAATCTGTTAATGTTGAACTGGGACGAATTCATCTTTGGTTGGAGTCGTCATGTTTTTTTAGTGGTTTCATATCAACTCACAATACAGTCATAATAATTCCTGCAAGAATTACTGCAGAATCATGCCGTCCGAGTTTACCCACAGAAATTCCTGCAAAGTTACCCTTAGGATTTTCTGCAGGACTTTCCCGCACAACTTTTTCGTAAGGGAGAGACTTAAAATGTGGTCTGTAACGCCCAAAATTGTGGAGTACTAACGTTAAATTTAAATTATAGTAAATGGGATTTGACGATTGAAGATAGCGGACACCAAAAAATACACTTAACCGAAAAAATGATAGGTACTTTTTTGCTCGTAAACAATTAACTTTAAAAAAAATGTTCCTAAATCTTCAAATTCCACCTACGATACTTTAAATTTTAGGTTGTTTATAACTTTTTTAAAATGTATCAAAGGTTGATTGTAAACTCATAATCAAAAAGTGCATTAAATGTTACATATAGATAATCTGTACTCAAGAATTTTGCTCGATCGCTCTAATAAGATGATTTAATTACAGACAACAAAAGAGAATAAAATTCTGTCCGTTTGATCGTTAACGGGTTAAAATATCAGGATTTATGAGCACTATAGCCTTTTTATTGTAAGGCAAGACAAAATTGAAAAAATTGTCCTTTTTTATATGAATTTATATGAATTCTGCTAAAAACCCATTTTTCAAGTTAATTTCCAGCATTCATTCTTGTGTAAATTTTCTGAAAATAAATACTTCATTCTCAAAATTACAAAAACTACGAAATGCGGAAATAATATAACTTGAAAATTTGGAAATTTATCTATTAATAGTAAATAATTTTTATACAATTTTTTCCATCTTTCACTAATCTTTAATTAGTCTTTTACATTTACTTTAGTTTCTTGGTAAATTATAAAAATGTTTGACGTAAATTGTAGTAAATAATAGTTGAGAATCTTATATGTAGGTAATAGTTATTTTTTATTCTTATAAAAATAATTTTTCATCTCTTTAATCCAAACATTAATTGATCAAAATATTTTACAAGAAAGCGTACTATATAAAAAAAAACATTTTGAGAAGGCCCATTGAATTTTCCGATCAACAAAATTTAATCATTATGTTAGAAAAAAAGCCTATTTCTCATAACATCATTTTTGTTGTTTGTCAATTTACAACTTTATTAATCATTTATATTATATGCTATTATACTTAGCATATAAAATTAGATTATTAAAATATCACACGATTTTTTTGATTTACAGGTCCAAATCCCTTGTGAAATATATATTTTTTTAAACTAAACGTATTCAATATTGACATAAAAATAACAATTATTACTTTAAACTTTTTTTCTGGTTATGAAATTATGAAATATTCACGGTTTTTTATAATACGAAATATTTATCAAGCAAAAAACTGATTCACGGTAAATCTTTTTACAATTTCCTGGTACTTACTTCTATATTTTTTGAATGTAGAATATCATATACTTCTGTTTTTTGGTTATGATTTCTTAACTTAATGGATTTTTTTTTGTTGCTTTGATTTTCAATGTCCTTCATTTTTTAATAAATCACAATTCACTCTACGGATTCTTAAATTTTCAACTCACGAGTAACGAACGTGTAGCTAAGACGTTAAGCATGCCTAACAAAAAGTTTTAGAACACTATTTCATGCTCGTACCAAAAACTGAGTAAGAAACTAACGATTTTACTTTCAAAAAATCTGAGACTTCAAATTGATTCAAAAAAATTTTTTCACAATTTAAAAAAATTATTAAAATATATTACACATTTTTAAACTTGTATCGTACATGTTAAATATACTTTTTAAGCAAATCAGTCGGAAATATGATAAAAAAATCTAAGTTTACTGCATTACACTACATTCAATTATTTTCTTTATTTCAAAAAATAGATTTCATTTCGTTCATACGTATTTAATGAATAAATATAAAACTAGGAGTGTAGTTCTATATTTATATAAAAACTAAGTGATAATAAATAATCCAAGTAATCTCTACTTTAAATTATTTCATTAAATGATATTCAAAATTTTATAATTATGTAATGAAAATTTTATGCATTTTTAGAATTTATAAGGGTTTCAACTATCAATAAATTAAATGTGCTATTATTTTATTAGTGGAGCTGGAACGATTTTGATAGAGCATTTATTTTAACCGCGTAAAATAATCAAAACCTGAAGTCTATTATAACACTTAAGGATAACAAGGGTGACTGTTCAATAAGTGTAATTTTTTTTAATAATAAGTAGAAAAATCATTGGTATTTAGAATTTTTTTACATTTTAATCTTTTTTTTAAGTAGCACTCGTATTTCTGATTTTTTTTTTTACTTTTACACTTTAAACTATATTCTTAGTAACTTTCAAAAAGAAAAAAAATTACCTTTAATTTGGTTTGTTTAAAAACTTTTTAACTTTTATAGAACCAAAATTATAGGTGCTTAAAGTTTAATTGAAAATTTAAGTATCACGTCTGTTAACGATCGGTTTAGAGATTTTATACTTGATTTTTCAATGAAACTTCATACAAATAAATAAACAACGCTATAATATGTATTTTTTCTCCATTTTTTTAAATATTGTATGTGCATAATCGAAATTTCATTCGAGGGTAGTAAATAAATGAATGTCTTACTCGATAATATTAACATTTTGCCCGACACTTCACGAGATTACCGGTTTCAGACGGCTCATAGGCAACTGATCTACAGCTTCTTTCTTTGCTCCCTAATGCCCTGCGTAAAAATTATCGTAAGAGTTCGTAAGAGGGGCATAGTCGCAACTCTGCGTTTGCATGAGAATCGAAATATGAGCTTTTTTAGTGCCGCGCGACCGGACGACAAAGTGCTGATTTCAACGAATTCGGCCTCTTAACACTCGACCGAACAGCTTTCAATGTACTTAAAATTTTACTATGGGACTTTTGAATTTGAAGTTTTTAAATATGATATTAAATTTTATTTAAATTCAAATATGTTATATAACAATTTATGTCCTGGTATAACTAACGGCCGAGACTTCGGCTTACGATTTTTCATACCTAATAGATCAAAAATAGCCTTTCTGTTTTTTGCAACAAGAAGAAAATAGTTACTTTCGAGCCGCTTGTATGAAAGATAAATTATAAATAATTTCGATTTTACTGTATGTTAAATACTGGATGCTAATCTACTATTTCGTTTCAGCATTAGGTTGAAAATATTATTTTGGTTAAGATATACAAAAAAATTTATTTTCTGAGCACTTTGGATGATTCATTAAGAAGAATGGTTTTTGAACGATACTATTGTATTTAATATTTTCTTAATCTACGTAACGAGTAAATTCACAACGTTAAAATTCATTTTTATTATAATTATAGAAATTTAATGAATAAAAACTGTAAAAATGCACTTTTCGAGCTATTTAATTCTCGAAAATATCAAACAGAGGGCGAATTGATGTAACGATTCATTCGCGATTTTATGAAAAATTTTATGTATGTATTTTTACTCCTTACATTAGCATATGAAAAATTCCCTTGTGTAGTTCTTGAGGCATTCATTTTCATCTGCAGTTTATTAATAAATAGTTCTGTTGGATACTATTATCGGAAATGTCATAACATTTTTTTTTATTACATTAAAATAAGATTGAGTGTTTGGCAAATATCTTTTATAAAAACTTACTGCAAATAATACGATTTTTGATAATTTCGATTTTTTTCTCGAACTTAATTGATTTCGAACGTGTTTTTCACACATATATTCGTAAACTTGAGGGGTTTCGGAAACATATTAGCGTGCTAATTATGAATGAAATATTAGATGTAATACTCAAATAAAATAATTGTTATGAACAAACCTTGAAACGAACGTAATTAATTGAGTTAAAACCATTTAATTATCATGAAGTTTCTATTTCGATGTAGTAGATAGATATGGAATTTATAATCTGCAAGGTTAAACAAAAACTTTTTAATTTGCTTTTTTTAAGTGTTTGAGACGTTTGGCACTGTTATATTTAACGATTTTAAGTATAATTGTAGAAAATTGTATCTCAAAAGTTTACGTATCACTGAAACGAGATATTAAAATTTTATTTCAGTACAACTAGGAACTATTGACCATTACGATGAGTCGTCGAGGGGATGACGAAGCCAACTCAAAAATCTAATGTTTAATTAGTTTTCGGAAACTTTTAAGTGAATATTTCTCTAATTCTCTAAAAGGTTGTAACTGCTCTTGAGTACATCAAAATGAAAGTTACCATGTATACAATGCCTTTTCGGTAGAAATTTCAGAAAATAAGATTGAAAATTGGATTTTTGGGTTAGCTTTGCAATTTCCTTAACAAATAATGATCCAACAATAGCACGTTATAACATAACACTGTAATTCAACAATCCAAAATTGACTGTCTGACGAGCTGCTTTACTAGCAATAGACACTGCAGAAAATTCAATATCGAGATTCGCAATGGCTTCTAACGCCATCTCTTCATATAAGCTTGCAGATCTGCACGGTCGATGTAAAAGTCGCTGTAAATGTAACATATATATATATTGCATTGCTGTCTACTTTCTTGTCTCGTAACTGCAGGTAGTAGTGTACACTGTACAACTATGTGTAACTAATAGTTGCAATGGGCATTGCTGCCTTTATGCAGATGGTGCGTTTCTGCTTTTCTCCCCAATAGTAGAGCTAAAGGCAGCCACAGTCCTCCTCTCCTTCGTGCCACGGACACAAATTCCAAAAAAAGAGAAGAATGCGTGTGTGTAAATAAAAAGGAAGTGAAAGAAGAAAGACAGCGACAGGCCATTGAACTGAGTTGAAAAAAATATCGGTGGAAGGCCTGGTATAAGAAAGTATTCGTCTAGTTAAGTGAAGTTTTGAGCATAATACGCATTCGTTAGTTTGCTTGTACTACAATATATGATTTGGAAAGCTAGCGAGTAATCAAATCGACGAAATTAGTTGAAACTAGTGCCCTTCAGTCTCTTTTAATATGTGTAAATATTGAACGATAAACATGTCAAAAGCTTGTAACATCGTCGTCGAGTGGCTGCACTCGCTGCATCTGGGCGAATACGCAGAATCTTTTGTCGACAATGGGTACGATGATCTCGAAATTTGTAAACAAATAAGAGATCCCGATCTCGATGCTATTGGCGTTTTGAAGCAAAGTCATAGACTGCGGCTATTGCAATCTGTGAAAAGATTACGCGAAGAAGGAGCAGCTAGCGTATATTTTACTCTCGAAGAGACAACCGCTTGTTTAGAAAAACAATCCAACAGTGATAAAGATAGCACGACGTCTGTACTTGTTACCCCGACCGAGAGTAACACGCCTGATATTCATTTTGCTCCGAATCGTTCAACTAGACAAAGTGGCAAATTCCTTGATGAATATGAAGAGGGAAAGGCTGAACTTGTTCGTATACCTAAAATGCAGTTGCGACTTATATTGCAAGAAAAACTACGCTCTGATGGCATACACCTGACATCTCAACCTTACACTACTCCAGTAAATATAAATTATTTTCTATTCTTAATGCACTTTATTTTGACATTTAAATAATAAATCTTATTGTAGGATGGTCAACGTGGATATTTAGAGGGACTGGCTTCGAGATATGCAGATAGTCTCAAAACTCACTATAAAGATGTTCTTGAACCTCTTGAAGAATTGAGACGACATGAAATTAATTTATCTTTGAGAATGTCTTACATGAAGTTTCCTTCAAGTTATTCTCAAACTCTTTATGTTCCTGGGAAATATTCAGTAAGATATTTGATGATTTTTTTACTTACAAACAATAACTTAAACTTTTTTTTAGCCTTCCAGTTGTTTGAGTGACAGAGAAGAAGATGAGATTTATGGATTTGGATACGGGATTTATGGCAGACAACTTTTACAACAAAGACAACAAAAACTTGCCCTTGCCACACAGAATTATCAAAACAATGATTTACTAAAACCGCAATTGCCAAGTCAACATAGGTGAATATAATTTTAGCCAATTGATATTCAACTTCAAGCTCTTTGTTCAAAAATATTTCATGTTCTAGCTGTTTAAGTCCAAGGTCTGCATTTTTCTATGAATTTCCCCCCAATGGTAAGAAAAAATTATTCATTTTGTTATATCTAGTAATCCTCACAACTCAAGTATTTTTACATCATTTCAGAGCAAGGACACAATTCTAGCAAAAAGAAAATGACTTTTTCAAGAATATTAAGAGGACTTAAAACTAATAAAAAAGATAAACATGGTCACATACACAGCTCTCCTAGATTAAATGCATCTAAACTGGGAGTTCCACAAAGGGTTAGTACATGTTTTACTCTTATTAAAAAAAAACCTTAATAATTCAAAAAATAACTTTTCAGATTTTGAGAGATATTCGTAGAGGTTTGATGCAGTTTGGTCGAGATTCACATGACCCTTATGGTAAGAGTAAATTGCATAGAAATAAATTACCTTATTGATGCAATAGAATTAGAAAAAAACAGTAAAGAGTATTTAATTATTTTAAGATGATACATACATGTATGATGAAGAACTCAAGGTCAAAGAATTTCAAAAGTTGGAAACTGGCGGTCAAGGTGACATCCAACATTGGTATGATGAACCTCCTTATGAATCTGATCCAGAAGATTTTCTCATGAGTTATAATAGCGAAGATTTAAATAAAAGCTGCGCTGCAAGTAACAGGTATTTTCAGACGCAAAAAAAATATTTGTTCTGGCAATTAACTTTGTATTTTTCTTTGTTTAGGGGTTGCAATACATTAGGTACTTACTTGAAGAAACAAGACGAAGGCATTATTTCTTTGAGAACTGCTGGTGACATAAGCTTGCCAAAAGAAAGAGATAGGATAACTTGTTCTAGCAGGCGTGGACTCATTCTACCTCAAGGAAACAATATAATGCCCACTGTTATCCCATTAAAACACTCGAGAACTTGCCGTGAGAGTGGCGAGTATACGAGCGATTTGCAAGTGAGTCGTACAAACTGAACATATTAAAGAAACATTTATAAAAATAAAAATAAATTATCGAAAAAAATTGAAATAATTTTTTTTTCAGAGTCGAAGTAGTGACGAAGAAAATCGAGATTCACCGAGAAGTCAAAGTACCGATTACGAAGATCCAGAAGTATCTCAATTCCAGTCCAAAGTTTGGCAGGCCCGACAACAATCTGACTTGGTTGCAATGACACCAGGTGGTCAAATGACCAATTATGGAGCTAAAAATCTCAAAGGTTTCAATACCGATTGCTGCAAAAGTGTGCCGGTGACTAGCACGATTGCTGGACGAGCTCGAACTCTCCGTAAGGACGTTCAACGCAAGATTTCTCGACTCAAGCAGCAAAGAGGATCATTTGGGGATTCCGCCTTCCCGTGTAGTGCAAGTAGTATTGAAAGCTTACCCAGTGGCAGCGGTTCGAGTAGCACACAAGCCTTAGTACGCGCTGGAAGTAACCACAGCTCTGTTTCGTACGAGGACCGTGAACCAATCAGTCCTCATCAAGGAGAAATACAATGTGCCAATGCCTCGACTACCTCATTGAGCCGATGCAAACCTCCGCATGTATTATGTAGAGCTCGAGCTCTAGTTGATTGCCTGCCTAATCCTTACGATAAAGATGCTCTAGCATTCAAGGTGAAAATTGAAAAAAAAATTTTTTATCAACCATATTAAAGTTTAATTGTTTTCTAACCTTCTTTGCAGAAAGGTGAAGTAATCGAAGTTGTACAAATGAATGCCAGTGGATCTTGGAGAGGAATTGCTCACAATCGCTTGGGACATTTTAAATTCATTAACGTGGAAATTTTAAATGAACGTCCGCAAGTAGTAGCCAAAAAACGTTGGAGTAATAAGTACAAACAAAAGCCGGGTTCCGTACCCGAGCTTTTACAAAGAATGCAACTTCAGGTTTGGTTTATACTTGTTTATCGATTTAATTACCGATACATGATTATGACATGCATTTTTGGCGCTTTTCAGGACTACATTTCAGTCTTTTTATTAAATGGATATGAAGATCTCGAACTGTTCCGTGAATTAGAGCCGGCCGATTTAGATTATTTGCGTATTCAACATCCTGAACACCGAGCCAAAATTTTAACAGCAGTTCAATTAATCAACGATTTACAATGTAGGTTGAAGTTCTTTTCCTGTGTTAAATACAATAATAATTACATTCGAATTTAAAAAAATTTTAAATCATTTTATATTGCAGATAGCGAAGGAGAGGAAGTCTGGGGTTCCAATCCCGAAATTGAAGATACCGTGGGACTCGAATTTGGAGTATCTCGCTTGAACATTGGCTTTGAAAAATTCCCGCAGGCCGAAAATAATCTTAACGTTAAAACTTTAGATAATCAACCGAGTGAATTCCAAATCAACGTTCCGCTGGGACAACCAATTCCTGCCAATGAAACTAATTACACTGCCACACTTAACCAATAGTTCTTTTATTCGATGACTTATTTTGCCGTCCTTACTTGTTTCTGTCGACAAGTTGCTTTTGTGATATATATATTTGTGTATATAAAAAACTAACAGTTTCAATGTCAATCATGCATAGTTATCATAATAGTTACATTTTTATGTATTAAATAATATATACATCGACTCGAAAACTGTGGAATAACGTGTTGGTCAAATACTCGACGATAATTATTTCTACAATTATCTAGTCACTGGAACGCTCGAAAACTCTAAATCATTTTTCACTTGATCATAGTAGTGTATTCACTTGTTCTATAATGGATAATATACATTTTACTAAAATTGTACATTCAGAAGTAGTTTGTACTTATGTATTAACCATAACTATGTTGATGTGCGCAATCAATTTTTAACGTAAAGTTTTACGTTTTTATACAGACATTTTTGTACTTTCAGTATTAGATATTCGAAAACTTTTTATGTTTAAAGTCATGAATAAAGATTTTGAATACATAATATGTATAATAAAATATATATATTATAGAAATCATCATGATGCTTACATAATAACTCAGTGTACAATTCAATTGCAAACTTGATCAATAAGTAGACTGGTCTATTATAATTATTATATTTATAAATAGAAATAGATTTAGGTATGTATAAGTAACTCTTGGTACCTACAGTGATGTAAATTTCCGAAAATGCGCAAATTATCATGTTTTACCGCGCACTGTTTGTAGGCTCAACTGTTTTTATTGTAAATTTTCACGCATATTGTACCAATGGAATATAAAGATATATCAACGACGATTCAATTTATACATTTTTTTTTACATACAAGCAATCGAAAAGACTGGATCTCGAATTTTCTTGAAATGTGTACTTAATAGTGGGAGAAAGTTGATGCGGTTTAAAAATTGTGTCAATCAATGACCACCTTAGGTATAAGTAGCACTTGTTCGGAATCTCCTGAGTAAAACAAATAAAAATACTTGAAAAATAACTCGTATGTCATTTTTATGATTATTATTTTCCTGACATCGTAACAGAATGCCAAATTTATTTTTCCATATTTCATAGTAATAGCAATAATAGTAAAAGTAACAATAATAACTTATGATGCTTACGTCTAGTTTACATTACACATTTAAGCTGAAAGAAGAACAGAACAATCGAGCACGTTATTGCAAATAATTGTCGTCGGCGTACAGCGCAATATTAATGTCTTAATTAAAACTATCGAATAGTAATGGTGATAATGATATCAGTGCAGTCGATTACAATCAAACTTCATTGACGTGTTGATGAATGTTATAGGCTCGTCCACCTCGACGAGATTCCGACGATACAATGGCCAGATTTTCGGGCGATATCGCGATCGCTTCGGGCCTCGAATTAGCTTGAGGCGCGTCGAGTTGCGGATAGAAGAATACCGTAGCCATACCCGCAGCGGAAGAGTCGCCGATGGTCGCCGATTCTCTCAAAACGTTGTCCTGCGCGCTCAGGAGCTGCTTGAACTTTTCATCGTTTCTGCTGTCCTGCGAGCGAAAATGGTGTGCGAATTAGAGGACGAGACTCGAGAGGTTCGGAATCGAATTAGGATCAGCGCGACAATGTCTCACCTGGTCGTGGTCACCGAGGATGGATATGGTGCGCCCGCGTCTGCCTGCCACGCTCTGCTGCTGCAGTTGTCTATCTCTGCGCGTGGCGTTGAGCGGCGCGGGCTTGACGAGCGAGGTCAAATTGACCCTCGGAGCCAAGTTCAGTCCGAGCCACTGCGAGAACAGGGCGATGCCCTGCTCGGCGCTAGCCGACACCACGGCCAAGAGCTCCTCGGCGTTGATGCTCTGATCGTCGTCGTCTTCTTCCTCGTCCTCTTCTTCTGGCTCGGCTGGGCTTTGCGGAGCTTGCGACGATTCCGAGGCCGGACTGAAATAAGCAAAGTTAACTATGGGTAATGCGTCGATCGGCGATCGGCCGACGAGATCGTTATGGCTCGCGCGCGCGCACACACCGACGTCGGAAGAAAAGTACGATCTTATATCCTTGCGATGCTTTTCTTCGGACGCGGGGACAGCGGCGCGAGTCGACTCTCTCGCGATCTCCAGGCGACAAGTGAGAAATATCGGTGGCTTTTGGCAATGACTTACGGGCTATAAGATTGAATTTGTCGCACCTGGCCGTGGTCGAAAGAGAAGCAACCTACTGGGTAGGTCGCTTGGGGAGTACCGAGCAAGGCTGGTTGCAGCACGAGGCATCCGTTGTAGGTGGGCTCGTCGACCGAGGACTGGACGCGGCTCATCGACTCGAACTTTGCGCAGATCTGAGCAAGATCCGAGAGCAGATTCATGCAGGTCGGCTTGTGCGCGGCTCCGTCTGCAAATTGGCGATCGTCGATGGATGATCGTTATACGCAGCAGACACTTTTTACCCGAGTCTGTGCATAATATAGCAAAGGTGCAGTGGACTTACCGAGTGCGATGGTGGCGTTGTGCGTGGGGTTGTCGCCGTAGTTCAAGTTCAAGGATACGTTGCGCTGGCGGTGCTGGACGTTGACGCAGGCTGCACCCCCCAGGTCGATCGACGAGGTGAGATTGAGCTCGATGCAGCATAGACAGCTGGAAGTCTGACAGAGGCAGGACTTGTTGTTGTTGTTGTTGTTGTTGTTGTTGTTGTTGTCATCGTTGTTGTTGTTGTTGTTGTTGTTTCTGTTGGGAGATTGGCTAGGCTGCGCGGCGGCTGCCAGCTGCATCGCTAGGAGCAGCGAGGTGAGCAGCAGCAGCTGCGACAGCATGATCCGGCGGCGCGGCTGCATCGCGGTCGGGCCCTAAGTAAGCCAAGTCTCGACGCTGCGGAGTCCGTCCTCGGAGTGTATAGCGATCGGAGACGGGCAGGAGCGCGGCGAAACGCGCACGAAAGGGGCCCACTGACCCGCTGACCCAGTTCCATCCACGCGATCATCGCGCCGAGGCGCTCTTTCTCCCGCTACAGCAGCAGCAGCTGCGCCGCAGCTCGCTAGGCTCTTCTGCCCGTGTGCGTATATGTATATACGTTTGTGCGCTGTACATGTATGCATACGCGGATCCCGTTAAACCAGCGGCCCGCTACTCGACCGCTATATATTATTCTCGACGGCCGCTACTTTCTCTCTTGGCGACTCATTGTGATCGGCCCGTGGCGATAAGCCCCTGCCCAGCTGAGTCAGCCCGACTCTCCAGAATCGACCGAGCGCTCTCGAGCGAGAGTAAGATTTAGCTCACCAATTGCCGATCGACGCTCGGCTATTTATCAGCTATTTCTCCGCGACTATCCGCGCGTAGTAACCCAAAGACAACAACATGCGATTGTCCATCATCATCGAGCTGCTCATCCTCTTCCTCATCATCGCTTTCGCGGTGCAGGCCCGAGTCATAGGTGAGTACCGATCTGCGATCTTGCCGATCCCTTACCGATAATTCGCCTTTAATACGTTCGAATTTTGCGCGACTCGCAGGCGACGAGAGCAACGATGCCGTTCGATTGGTGGCTCGTGCCATTTCCAAGGCCGAGCCGCAGCAGCCACAACAACAACAACAGCAGCAGCCCTCGGATACCACCAACAAGTACTGCAAGTGCGCCGAGAGAATTTGTAACTGCTGCCGAGAGTTTCACATTCCTTTGGTCCGATTGGCTGGTCCCGGTGAGTCATCGCACGCTCGTCTCAATTTCACATCTTCACGCCTTTCGTATTCTGACTTTGCATTATTTAAATTTTAATAATACATATATCTAACGTGCACCCGAAAATTCGATTCACAGGTTGTGCCTCTCTGCAGTACCTCCAGGACGACAAACTTGCCATGCAGCTCAGCATCGGTGATAACATTTTATCGAGCAACATAATCAATGGTAAAATTCACGATCCTTTCTGCCATGTTTCACGTAAAATTAAAATTTCGAGCTCGACTTTAACGTAACGATATTCATGCTTGGTCGTTTTGCAGGAAAGAGCCCAAAACCTGTTTGCGTGTCTCTGCCAGGAGGTTTTTCCAAATTTTGCGGAAAAATTTATTCCATAAAAAAAGATACCGACAAACATTTCAAAGCCTGCTTGGGTCTCGAATTAAGGTCGGCGGCGGAGCTCGAAGCTACTCTCCGAGTCAGCTGTTTTCGGTAATGGCAAACACTTTCACTTTGATTTACGTCTAACGTAAAAACTTTCATTAGTGACCAATATAACTTTCTGGAGAATTCCAGCAGGATTTTATGTTGATTTTTTTCTTTTCTCTTATTTTTTTAGCTTTGGACCTGATGGCATGAAACTCCGTCCAGCCGAGCCGTTCCCCGCGATTTCGACACCGGCGCCAGCCGCGACGTCCGTGGACGACGATTACGACGATATCTTTGGATTTGACGAGGACGAGGAGGACGAGGACGACAACGACGATACAGATTACGACCCGCTTGCCAACGTGCAGAGCGATGACGCAAATCTGAGCTCGGCGGCCAACGATCAGAATCGAGAGCCGGAACAAGATATAGAGGAAGAGGAAGAGGATGACGACGACGACATTCTCGGCTTGGGCGCTCTCTTCGACATATTTACCGGCGAGCAAACGACCGCGAGCACGACCAATAATAAGCCTAAACCTGCGGTACCCTCGATTCCCATAGTGACGCCCTTCACGATTCCAATTGTATCCGCGCCTACGGCAAGTCCCGCTGGCGATGTCGCTGCTGCTGCCTCTGCCAACGACGAAATCCTTGAAATAGCTCCGACTGGGGATGCAACGAAAAACGGAAAACCTCTGGATGAAAAATTCAACGGCAGCACGGATCTCGACAATAGCGAAAGTATCAATACCGAGGATGAGTCAGCCAGTATTGAATCAGCTCAAGACACCCAAGATGATAGCGACGACGAAGGAAGAGGCTCCAGTAGTACCAATGTCTCCGATGAAAAGGTTCACAGTGACGAAGAAAGTGAAGAACAGCAATCTTCGCATGACAATGTCTCAATTAATTCACAGCTTTCCCAAGAATCTGATGAAAGCGCGACGTCAGATTCACTACCTGACTCTAATGCCACATAATTTTGACATTTTCGAATTTCAATGTTTTTATATTAAGTCTGTGTAATTACTGTAAATACTATTAGAATTAAATAAGTTAAGTATATCAGTACTGTCAGTACAAATTAAAAAAGTTAAATTTCATTCAAAACAGGTATGCTAAGATAATTTACGACGAACGATAACGTTGTGAATTTAATTTATAATTATTAAAAAATATATCTATGTACACATGTATTATTGAAATGATCCATTGCAAATATCATCATTATTTTTAATTCATCAGTCTTGTTATTTGCCTTTTCGATGTTCCAATCTAGGTCTACCTTTTTTAGCTGCTGGCTTGTCTTTTGTTTTATTAAACATTGGATGAGCTGCTACAATAGAAATTTGAATTAATTTGATTATTTTAATAAATTAACAATAACTAAAATAATAGACTACTAACCATCAGTCGGAGCATTGGGCAAATCAATATCGTGGTATTTGAATTTTTTTGAAGGTGTTTCTTCATTTTTAATTGCACTGGGTGGTTCGTCACTGTCTTCAACGTCCGGAGAAATTGGAATAAATTGTAAAGATTCTTGATCCTCAATCTCCTCATCAGAGCTACAAAAAGCAGCTACTCGATCGATTGAAGCAACATCTACATCTACCTCTTCATCGTGAGCCTCTTCCCCTTGAACAATAGATTTGTCTTCGTCACTGAGGTCAAACTCGCTTTCACGCTCTTCGTACTCAACATTTTCATCGAGTTCTTTGAAATCTGGCGCAAATGCAGACCAATTTTCCACTTGATTTTGAGCCCATATTGAAACTACCCCCGACGATATCGAAGCAATAATGGGCCGTACTGGATGCCACTGAAATCATACCCGGACAATATGAAGCGTAATTAGAATATTCATAAATTGTATCTGAATTCATGAATTTTATTTGATGAAAATTACCACAACATCGAGCAATAGTTCACCCTTTGTTCCATGAAGAATTTTTTGTAAATTTCCAATACTTTTTTCCCAAATGTACAAGGCATGTTGTCTCGCAGATCCAGCACAAACGTATTCGCCGTCCCCCGAAAAGCAGCACTTTTTCCACGTAGTTTTATTGACGAGATCTTGCAGCTTTTGTATTGGTTCTGGCTGACCGTCTTGACCATATGCTAAAACTTCGACACTATCGTAAACTCTGATAACTCTGTCGGCGGTATTAACTAGAAAGCACGAGCCTCTTCTAGCAAATTCAATACTTTTTACAGCAGTATTGCTGGCAGTTCCTTGAGATATTTTGAAAGAAGCTTTGACTGTACAGGTATTAGCATCGAGAACTAAGATTCTGCCACGACCGTTACCCGTAAAAATATAATCTCCTCGTCTATTAAACGAAGCAACGATGTTTAAGTCACTCTGCAAAAAATTATTATAGTATATCAAAAATTAGACTTTCCTTTATTGGCCATTAAAATACTTACATCTTGGTCAAGAGGAAGAACTTGATGAGTTCCTTCAATATCAACAATTACGGCAGCATGTCTCATTGGACATACTAAAAACTTTGTTAAATTTCTTGGATGAAATTGTACTTTTAAAATAGGAGTAGGAAATCTGTATTTGCGATCACATTCTCCAGAAAGAACATTCCACATAGAAACATTATTATCTGTTGAAGCACTAAGTAACTTGTGACCATTTCTTGACCAACTGCATTGAAATATTTAAATTAATGATAGTTTAAAAATAAGTGCTATGCATATGAATTTATGATATACCTCAATGAACAAACTGGATGTACATGGGCACTGATGATTTTTGCAATACCTCTTGTTAAAAAATCCCATATAACAATTCTTCCATCATTGCAGCCAACAGCAAGTAATGTGCCTCTTTTATTGAATGCGCAAGTGACTGCCAAGGAATTACAGTCCAATGTGCCATCGAATTCCTAAAAATTATGCAACATTAAATGCAACTTTTCATGAAATAAGTTAAACGATTAACGTACCTCTGGATAATTTTGACCAAAGGATTCTGTAACACAAAACCAATTGATTATATTGTTTGTTTGAATTTTTTATCAATGTAACCTTAATAAGATTGATGCTCATGAAATGTTACTGAATAAAGTCAATATAATAAAAATGAAATTAGAAAGGTCTCTCACCTAATAGTTCCAAATTCATGACCGCTTAATTAAAGTCAAAACCTTTAATCAAAACTCTGTCTTTGGTAAATTCCAATTGATATGCGTTGCAAGTATCAAAATACTATTGTCAATTAATTATACAGCTAATCTTCAGGCGTTCAGTGAACTGTGCAAACCTCAAAATAAAAGATTTGTAGCATCAAATATATAATGAAAAATGTTTCATCAATAATAAAAATTTAAAACTGCTAGTCGAACTGCTTGCCGAGTCAGAGTGACATTTGTGTTTACACTTTTCAATCCTGTGTAAATTTCATCAAAACTCGCATTCATACGAGTAACATATTCTGATTCTGAGCGTGTGGCAGCACAGTCTTGTGTTCTCTTTGTTGATGCTTATTTCCTAGATTGCTATTAATGAATTCGGAGCAACTAGCAACTAGCATGGAACATGGACTTGAGTATCGCCGGCAGGGTATTGCTTGTTGCGTTGCGACCATTATAATATGTATACGTAAAATAAAGATCCCACAACGCGGAGGTGCTGCCACTTGCGGCTTTAAAATTATCGACCAAGTCGGAGTCATCATAAACAAAACTACACGTATACATAAGAAGTGTATACGTGTATACCAGTCTACTCTCACTGGTGAAATTTGAAGTATACGCAACTACTACGCAGTAAAAGTGTTCAGTACAGGTCAGCCCGTCTGCCCCGACACGTTGCGAATAAAATCATATAAAATCGATTTACGTTGGTGCAGTCTCATCAGTGCAGTGATTAGTAATTACGTCAACTCATTCCATTAATTATTTAAGCTGACAAAAACTGATTTTCATCGCGATACCACAAAATGTCGCTACCAGCAGAAAATTTCAAGGTTTACTTTAAAAATGAAGCTACAGGAAAAGCAGAAATTAGAAAATTCGCTATACCAGCTGATATGTCAAAAAATTTTGAATTCTTTCAAATGAAAGTGTGTGACATTTTTCCGCATTTAAAAAATAAAAAATTGTCATTCTCTTGGAAAGGTATTTTATATTATTTATTTCTATGCATGACTCATTGCATTGCACAGTCGCATGTAAACTAAATTCAACTTGTTATTTTTTTGTTTTTTAGATGACGAGAACGATGAAATACAGATTTCAACTAATGAAGAATATAAACTGGCTTTGAGTGATATGTCAATTTTGCATCAAACTCACAAGCTGTACGTTGTCATAGCCTGCAATGAGACGGTGGACAATGAGTTTGCGGAAAACTCCGCCAAGAATCATGCTACACCATCGATGAATTCGAAAACCCAGCACGTTGGAATTTATTGCGACTCGTGCGACAAGAATATTCACGGATTTCGCTACAAATGTCTTCAGTGCCCGGATTACGACTTGTGCAAGGATTGCGAATCTAAATGCCACCATCCAGAGCATTGCATGATTCGAATGCCCGTACCTTTGAACTGGAGATCGCATTACGGAAAACGCTTGACTCATCATTTTAATAAATTTTTGAAAAAGGCAGCAGGTTGTCCTTTTGAAGATTCAATAGATTCTAACAAGAGTCAAACTTTCGACAATGCTACACCTTACAATTGTGACCAAGCTTCATGGTTGAATACATTTCAAACTTATATGAATGATTGGGCAAATTTTAGCAACAAATATGCAGCTTTTGATGATGAGGCAAAAAAAACTAGCAACGCCACGAATGACTCATCTTCGCGAAATCCCAAAACTCATTTAGAAAACCAGACTGATTTTCTCAAGAAAATTGGTGAAAATATTGCCCAATTTTTGGATCCTCTTGGCATTGACGTTGACGTGAAAGTTAAAACTCAACATGAATCAGAGAAAAACAAATCTGAAAATCCAGTTAAAGATGATGCCAAAGCTGAATGCTCAATGACTCCAGAAGAACCGAAAGTAGTTGAGGAACCTATGCAAAGCAACAAATCTGAAGCCATTCCATTACCATACAAATTAGCATCTGCTCCTCCAAGTTCTTCTAGACCAGAGAAAAAGTCTTCTTGGGAAAACTTTCCAAATGATGAGTGGACTTGGCTCGAGCAAGAAAATGCTTCTCAAGTTGAACCACCAAAAAAAACTGATGCTTTTGAAACCATTCATCATTCTCCTGTTATGGTATGATTATTTATACTGTTTACTTTTGCATCAGTGGCTGTAACTTTGTAGTAATTAATGTTTTCAATTTTTTTTCAGGAAAAGCAAAAAAAGGAGCCTGCAGCAAGCAATATAACAAATCGTAGAATTCCTCCACCTCCAAATGATAATGAAGATGAAAAGAAATTGGATCCAAAAATTAGAAATGCACTTGCAGCCATGAAACAAATGGGGTTTTCCAATGAAGGTGGTTGGCTTTCAAACTTATTAATCTCTAAAAATGGGGATATAAATAAAGCATTAGATATCTTACAACCTATATAAATATACATGAATATACATCAATATTTAAACATACATATATATAAATGTATATTACTTTATTATGGGGAAATAATAGTGTATTTCACTTTAAATGTTGATGAATAAAGGATCTTTCTTGTCATGATTTAATTAACATAAAATTTTTATTTTTAGAAATAATTTTGTAAAATTTTATTAGCTAGTGCAAATATTTACAAATGCTCTATTAACGTGCAGCCTGATTACCATTGCAAAACATTACAAATGTTTGCAATATTCCATCAATTTGTAAGGATTGCCACCGGATAACAACTGCAATTCTTTTTGACCATCTGAAGAAAGGTTTCGGATCCACTTTCGGTTTTTATAATATTCTATAACAGTATTAAATTCATCTTCAGTGTAATTTTCTACACTTATAGGTAAAAATGGATCTAGATGATCAAATCCTTCATTGGTGAGTAAGTATCTTGGAAAGTGAGACTCTGCATTTTCCTGAACATTTATATTTAAATTATTGATTAAAAAATTATCTGAAACAATTTTTTTTAATTGAAAAAAAAAAAAATACAAAGACATTTATTACCTTAGTTGCCATTTTATCAACTGTCACAATGACTTGCCCATTGCACCAATCTGACTTGGTGATATCCAAAAAAGCTTCAGTCAAAGATACTTGAGAGGCAGGAACCATTTGTTTATTGTCATTGAATATATTAGTTTGTTGAGAAAATAAAGCATTATATCCATCAATAGCAACTAACACTTTACACTTTCCTGATGTTGAAGCTTGCTTTAATTCTGACATTAGCTTGATTATAACATTTGAGGCAAATTTGATTCTGCTTATTCCAAAGTCTATCATGTCCATCAATGATGAATCTTTTGCAGAATTTTCAGTAGCACTCCATTCATGTGTAGCAGATAATTTGATCTGTTAAAATTATAATCATATTATTGTGAACATTTACATAAAAGCTTGTAGAATTAAAGTATTGTATATAATTGTACAAAATTATATATTAAAGCTTGTAAACTTACATCAGCTTTATTTAAAATATGTTGATTTTGAGTTTTAAAACTTCTTAGCCATGCAGCTGCATGAAGAGGTAAATCAATCTTATTGGTTTTTGTTATTGAATTTGCTGTCTCTTTTGGACCATCAAACCAACTGCGGACTGAAAAAAAATTAACTCATCTTATGCAATTGAATGCAGATTTAAAAAAAAATTTAATACATACTCCAAGGTACATGAACAATAATTTGTCCTTTAGTATATGCATAATGTAATGTATGGAGCATAGTAGAAGTTTTACCAGTTCCATCCTCTCCATCTATAAGTGAATTATTCAGGAAAATAATACTTTATAGAAAACTTTGTCATTAATAGATTATACACAAAATTATAATATTTTAAAGGATACAAAGAACATATTTGTTGACTGGTTTTGAATAATCTGCTTGATTGAGATAACTTATAATTTCAACTGCAGGTTTTCGTACAAGAATAGATGCCTCTGCAAAAGTTTTGAATTGTTTCATATACATGGTAATTAACCCTTGACATGTAATCATTTTCAAATCGTTATTTGGTATTGTGTAGATCCTATTAATATGTTGCATTCCATGATACTCTGGATTGTCTTCTCTTGTACGAAAAGATTGATGAATGTCTTCGTGTACTGGCATTGCCTGAGCTGCCGTACTTGACTGTCTTAGATTAGTCAATTTTAATAACTTTATGAAATTCCCTGTTTCCACAAACGTTTATATTAGTGTGATTTTCTTTATATCAAAAATTTATTTGACTTACTTTGAGACACTGCCATTTTCAAAATACACAATATAAGAACCCAGAATCTAGATTCGTATCTGATCGATACACGTGATTTCAGCAAAGAGAAAAATTACTAATAATATTTTTCAAACACTTTTGAACAGTGCACGAAAACAAGGTTGACTTTTAATACTTCTGATAACAATTGCAATTCTAAAATATTCACATTTGCAACGTGAAAAGTTTGTGATCTGTAATAATCGTCTGCAATATTCGTGTGAACGTCTACAGTTCACACCAGCACACTTCTGCACACATACTATTTATGGTATTATTACAGTTTCATTCGTTTCGCAGCCGGCAATGGGAGCAGCGCCGCCGCCAGCAACCAGCAAATTTGCGGAAACCGAATCGCCCTGTGCCGCGGCTGAACCCACGAATAACGCGACTGAGTCACTTGAAACGTGTATCAGTCTCTCTTCTCCTCTAATATACGAATTTTATTTGTTGTAATTCAATCGTCCTGCAAAAATGGCTATGCATGTACCTAAAGCCCCGGGCGTAGCCCAAATGCTGAAGGATGGTGTCAGAGTACGTAAACTTAACTAATTATATTGTTTTACTTCATTTTGATTTGCTAACCTAAAACACGTGATCTTCAGAAAATGTTTTAAATAATACTTGATTAAAGTTTTTAACTTTTTTTTGTGCGGGACCAAGCTATCATAAATCCTCTGAATATTTACTTGATTGATATATTTAATTTTATTCAAAATTATGACAATTTTCAAAGCCAAATCAAATCTTGCCATAAATCGGATTTTGCAAGATCCACTATTTATAGATATTTCTTTCCAGAATATATCTTGGTGATACTTTAGAAAATGAAACTGCCATCACCCATTCTTTTTCACTTATAACTTCTCTTGGAAAAACTTTCTTTAGGATCCCGTGATATTCTTTCATGGGTTATATTGGCATAATTTTATGTCTTTTTTGTTACTATTTGTAACAATATGAATTATTTATTTTTAGTTCCATTCTGGATTGGAAGAAGTTGCTTATCGAAATATAGCAGCCTGCAAAACATTTGCACAATCTGTTCGAACAGCTTATGGACCAAATGGAATGAATAAAATGGTCATCAATCATTTAGAAAAGCTTTTTGTAACTAGCGATGCAGCAACTATTATAAAAGAACTGGATGTTGAACACCCAGCAGCTAAATTACTGGTTCTAGCTTCCGAAATGCAAGAAGCAGAAGTTGGTGATGCCACTAATTTTGTTATTATTCTCGGTGGAGCTTTATTGGAACATGCTGAAGATTTACTCAGAATGGTTATTATTAATCCTTATTTTATATTGTTTTTTATTTTCCATTAGTTTATCTTAAAAACATTTTATTAACATATCTTATATACAGGGAGTTACTTCTTCAGAAATTATTGAAGGATATGAAGTAGGTCTTGAAAAAGCATTAGAACAACTTGCAAATTTGGTCATCTATAAACCTGATGATGTAAGAAATATGGAACAAATTAAAGCTGCTGTCAAAACAGCCATCATGAGTAAACAGTATGGTAATGAAGAATTCATCACTGATCTTGTTTGCAAAGCCTGCATTTCGATTGTACCTTCGAATGCACCTAACAATACAGTATCTTTCAATGTTGATAATGTCAGAGTATGTAAAATTTTGGGCTCAGGACTGTACTCTTCACAGGTAATATTGAAATGACACCTAAAATTACTGAAACATTATTGAAACGTTCAATCTAATGCTGTATATTATTTTTGAACAGGTTGTTCAAGGAATGGTCTTCAAGAGACAAGTTGAAGGTGATGTGACAAAGGTTTTGAATGCTAAAGTAGCAGTCTATACGTGTGCTGTTGACATTAGTCAAACTGAAACAAAGGGTACTGTTTTGATCAAAAGTGCAGACGAATTAATGAATTTTTCGCGGGGCGAAGAATCGTTATTGGAAAATCAAATAAAAGCGATTGCTGATAGTGGAGCTACTGTTGTTGTATCCGGTGGTAAATTCGGAGACATGGCATTATATTATGCTAATAAGTATAATCTTATGGCCGTGCGAATTCCTAGCAAATTTGATTTGAGACGACTTTGTAAAGCTGTAGGAGCAACAGCTCTACCCAAACTAGTGAGTCTTTTAAATTTATTAATATTTGATTAACGAAAACTGAAAAAAAAATTTGAACCTATTGTGACGATTTTTTAGACTCCACCAACAAAAGAAGAATTGGGATATTGCGATACCGTTCATGTTGATGAGCTTGGAGACACCAATGTTGTTGTGTTCAAGCTTGAAAATCAGGAAAGCCGTATAAGCACGGTCATTATTCGTGGATCTACTGATAATTACATGGATGACATTGAAAGAGCCATTGATGACGGTGTCAATACTTACAAAGCTCTTACTCGGGACGGTCGTTGCGTCCCAGGAGCTGGAGCCACTGAAATCGAATTGGCTACAAAATTAATGTCCTATGCCGAAACCTTACCTGGATTGGAGCAATATGCTGTCAAGAAATTTGCCACAGCTCTGGAAACTTTCCCTAAAACGCTAGCGGAAAACAATGGAATGAAAGCTACTGAAATCATATCGAAATTGTATGCAGCGCATAAGAATGGCCAAATTAATCATGGATTTGACATTGAAGTAAGCTAAAAATCCAAAATTTAAAAAGATATCGCGTCGTTATTAGGATTTTTTCACATCTAAAATATTTTAGGGAACTCAGGCTGCCTTGATTGATGCTAAAGAAGCTGGTATTCTTGATCTTTACTTGACCAAATTCTGGGGCCTCAAGTATGCTGTTAATGCAGCTTGCACTATTTTGAAAATTGACCAGATTATTATGGCGAAACGAGCCGGTGGACCAAAACTCAAAAAACCATCAGCTAACAGTGACGACGAATCATAAGATATGTTTATTGATACATTTTTTCCTGAGCCCAGTTTGTTTTCTGAACACTATAGATTTTTTTACTAAAATAAAAGAATATTAAACAAAATTTTACCAAATAATCGTATAAATTTTATTCTCTTTCAAACATGTACACTATACAAAAATGTAATAATTAAGAAGAATCTTCGTCCGACGAATCTTCTTCCGCTTCTTGTAACCACGTTATAAATGGAGTTATTTCTTTTCTCAGCTGAATAGCAATTTTCTCTGGACTTTCTGTATTATCAGACGTATTTTCTGCATTAGGAGAATCGGACTTGTATTCTTGCTCATACCAGTCCAAAATTACTTGCTCACTTAAAACGTCGTCGTTATACAATAAATGTAATAAATTTTTAAGGTATGGCATTATGTACTTTTTGTTGGAATAAACAAAATCTTCTATTGCCTGTAAGCAATCTTCTTGTCCTATTTCAGGCTTTATGTAGTTCACCAGTATTGGTTTGAAATATGTCAAAATTTTTTTTAGTGATTTAAAATAATCTGCCGCTGTTATAGACATTATTTCCTCCTTTTTCATTTTGTAAAAGCGGTAGATGTTTGCACAAGGCAGATGTTTTTCATTTTGTAAAAAAGGTAGAATAAGTATAGCTTTCATGACGTTGTATGAAACTTGATTCAGCGGGATGTCATAAGCAAACCTTGAACAATTAATTTCTATAATTAAAGGTCCACATTCCAATTTATCTTGATAACCTCTATGTAAACTCTCAATAACTTCTGATAAGAAGTTCTCATCATCATCTTCCAGTATTGCAGTAGGTGTAGAGGCTCTTGTAGAAGATGTATCAGAATGACAATGATCATTGTGAGGATCCTCAAAATCATCATATTTTTCATCATAACTGATTTCCGTGGACAAAATTTTGTAAATTTCTAAATCTTCAAGTTTCTTCTCTGACAACTGGTTGTTTAAATCTACTTCTAGCACAGTATTCTCATAATTTTCAATTTTGTTCAACATCACATTTGGCATCATGATACAATTTGTTAGTTTTGTTTGAGCGGATATTGTGCAGTTTTCAAATATAATACTATTTTTAATGACACAACTATCACCAATTTTTGCACCAGAAAAAACGAGTGTATTTACTAGAGATACTTTTTTGCCAATAACACAATTAGCACCAATAACTGAAGTGTTAACTGCAGAATTTTCTCCTAATTCACTAGATTCTCCTATAATTGAATCTTTACCGATTGAAGCGCCATTAGATAAAACTGCAGTATGATGTTTGTATGACATATCAAGCACATTTGTGAAGACATATTCGCGCAAAGATTTAGGACGAGAATCTGGAGCTAAAGGATGACCATGACGTCTCAAAATAAACTTTGTCAGCAATCTGTATGCTCTCCAAGATTGAATGGGCAATGCAAAATCTGTGGGTAAAAGTGGCTGCCAATATATTCTAGTATTATAAAGTTCTTCATTAATCAAAATAATTCGAATGAAATCTTCTATTGTCTGCAAAAAAAAAAATTCAACAGTTATTTTCAAATTTAATTTAATATAACATATAAATAAAATTGATATTTACCTGGAAATCAAAATTGTCTGAAAATAATGAAAGTACTGATTGTGAACATAGGTACACATGAGTATCTACTGCATCAGATTTTATTGTAACCGACTGATTGCTTAAGAAAAATTGAAGAGGCATGTGAAAATTGTTACTTCCAGGAGGATGTTTTATAATTTGAAGCACTTGTTTAGTATTGTCATTGGAGTATAATATATGACGTTCATGTCTTAACGTAGTATCTTTTAAATTGCCAAAATCTTTTAGAACCATTGTCATGGCAGCATTTTTGTCCTCTCGTTTTTTTGCCTTGTGTACATTCATGAGATCCTTCAAATCAGCATTGGTAAAAGCAGATCCTCTCAATAATATAAAGTCATTTCTGATGCATCCTATGGTATCAATATGCCTCATTGCATCACCAAACGTACGACAGCCATCCGAAAAAATGGGTGTAATTTTAATCCAGTCACCAAACTGTTTTTTCAACGGTTTTAAACACGACTTCACGTAATCGATTTGTCTGCTGAAGTACAAAAAAACTTCCTGCACACCTGAAGTACATAAGGTTTGCAAGGCATATTCTAACATTGGCGTATTAACAACTGGCATTAAGGCATCAGGATAAATGTTATTGGCATAGCTCAAATTGTCGTTGAAATTGTCAGCAATCAAGAGGGCTTGCAGACACTCTTGTCCCTCATAACCTTTCGACTTGGTACCCATTATTCTTCGATATCTATAACAATTTCTCTGCTACCAAGTGTAACGACCGTAAACTTGTATAATCGTTAAAATTTTTTTCTTGATTCTGAAAGCGGTTCACATATTAGTAAGTTAGTTTTGTAACTTTTTCATCTTTTAAGCCATACGGCAGCAAGTATTTGTATTTTGATTGTATACCTAGTAACTTACCTTGCCAGAGCAAGTAAGATTCGCGTTATTCAGTCAGATTTCAGTTGCGTTGCGAATTGCGATTTTGCGAGTGCATTTAATTTCGACTGCTACACGATCGACGCGCCGCGTGTTTCAAACTCTCAACTAATATACGAGTATACACTATACACAGACAAATTGGCAAGCCGCATGGTAGTGACGTCACTGTCAGTATAAGCTTGCTCTTCGGAATGCAGACGCAGAGATGGCACTACTACACGAAAAAAAATGCGCTCCATATATGACTGCAGATGCGAATTAGAAAGTACTATAGTAAAAAAACCGGATAATATTGAAAATTTGAAATTTTCAACTATCTACCAATTCGCACAAAATCTTGCTATCGATACATAATTGAAATAATCATGAACAATCCAATATGTCTCGCTAGAAAGATTGTGTAGTGCAATAATATCCATGTGCGATTCACGAAGCGAGACGCCAAAACAATGAGCAAAACTTCTTTGTTGTTTTCGCAGTTTTGCGTCTGCCGCGGAGCGCATTGGCTCGGCGCCCGCATAAAAAACCGCGTTCGTTGTTTGACAACTGTCACTATCAACCGCAGCGACTAGGCGACAAACAAGGTTCGCAATTTTTTAAAATAAAAAATAAATAATTGACCTTAAAATTGTGCAGTTATTTTTCATTCATCCAATTCGCTTGTTAAGCATGCAATTATTAACCTTTAAGTAATTTTATTTTTAAGCAACGCGTTGTTGCTGCTTTTTCTTCACTTATATCAATTTTTAGTCCACAATGGAGCTTGAAGAAACATCCAAGGCCTTGAAACCAAGCAAAGAGACGACAGATGTTGAAAATCCTAATGATGTTACCGATATCCCACCGAAAGATTGTGCTATATCCACATGGGATATTATATTTTTATTTTTGTCCATCGTTACTCATTGCACAGATATTGGAATCGATGTTAATTTGGTAGTTCAATATTATTTGAATAACAAAATGACAATGTTCATCTGGACAATTACTTTGATTCTGGTACCATCTTTTATAAATACCATTGTCAGTTTGCAAATGTATGAACAAGATGAGCAGGTAAAGTAATTAAAACATGTTATGTTTCTTGTAAAAATACCAAATAAATTAACAAAATTTCAATCCTTTCAGAAAAAATTGCAACATGGTCAACAAACAAAATCAACCCCTTTCTACAAAAAAATAGGTAAATTTTTCACAGTAATGTTGATTATTATTTTTCAATTTACCATGGCTCAGCGTAGCTACTATAGCTTAAAATGGGCTTTAAAATCAAATTATTATGGAAGAAAGAAAAATAGATTGGAGCAAAAAAAGTACTTTATTAAAATGCTGAAGGCAGAACAAGATGTTGCACTTTTAAGGGTGCTTGAGTGTTTTATTGAATCAGCTCCCCAACAAATTTTGCAATTATCTATTTTTGTTCAAGATTATGAAGGTGAATTCAGTCTTATGAGTAAGTTGAATAATTTATCCTTAATTTTCAATTGTTGATTGAAGTATACTCTTCATTAAATTGATCATCTATTTATCCACAGCTTTGCATCAAATAATAAGCATCATAAGCTCTTTTATAAGTTTAGCATGGGCAATGGTGAGCTACCATCGTAGCATACGTATGGCGCAAGTGGACAAAAGAAATATCAATTTTGCTGGATCTGTTATACAGTTCTTGTGGCATTTACTAATTACAAGTAATGTAAAAGAATTTTAATTTGACCCTGTGTTATACATCTTTGAAATAATTTTTTATTATTATTTCAGCTTCACGCATAGCATGTGTATCAGCAGTTGCAGTTTATTCATCTATGGCCGTAATACTAGCTTGTTTCTTCCATTGGCTTGGTATGACAATGTGGGTAGTAACAGAATCTAGAGGATTAATAACTTTTTGTCAAAAATCAAACAGAGTACCTCATCTACCTTTAACATATATGGAAAGAATAAAGTCAACACTATTTTCATGTGTTTTTGGATTTGTTTATATATTTATATATTTAAATCCAGATGACAATGGAACTTATTGGCGACACATTTTCTATTATGCAATATGCTTTTGTGAAAATATTGCTGCCAGCATCTTGGTTATTATGAGTATACCAGCTAATTATGAAATAATCTGGTATCACCACTTATTAGCCGCTACATGTGTTGTGCCTTTTGTAACAGGGATTATAATAATGATCTTTTACTATACAAAATTTCATCCTTCAATGAAGCATCACACAATTTCATTTTCTAAATTATTAAGGGTAAAGTAATTAACTATGGTGAATTATCATTTAATGATTTAATTTCATTAAGATGAAAGAGAGCATTTGTGGTATGAAAATAACAATTGTTTATACATTTATCTAAAAATTATACAAATTTTACAATACTCGTAAAATTGTCGTTACAAGAAAAATAGCTTTTCTATTTTGTTCAAGTAAAATATAAAATATTTTATCAATTACTTAACGCCTAGAAATAATCAGACTTTGCAGAAAAATTACATGCAATGTATTAAAATTTAAAAATACTCGATCATTCAGAGGAAATTCATGAATGCCTACTAATTGAGAAATTATTTCACCAAAGCTTCCATAAAATCTCATAACTAAGACTGATGATGATTTATAATCACGATGCTATTATGCGCTCATTACAATAGTTTCACAGTTTTTCCTTTTATGGAATTAACCGTCAAAAAGACGCAAGTCTAACTTTAAGACTACATCTCCTCGAACAACTTCGCGTAGTTTTATACGCTTGGTGATAGGACCGCAAGCATCTTTGCTATCTCTCACTATGTCGATGACTCTTACTTCAGCTCGTCCCAAAAATTCTGAAGTGAAAAAATAGTTTTTATTATTTTCTTGATTGAAAAAATAAAAAATTGTATTACTTGATGAAAAACAAAATAATAATATTCATAAAAAAATCGAACTAACCGTCAGGACTAAAATATCCTTTGTCAAAAATAGTAATACATAATGTATCTTCGTGCAAATTTTTAACTTTGAATTGCATTGAAGTATCCCATACTGGACAATCTGTGCCTGAAACGACTATTGTGTGTTCTTCTTGTGAGCCCATTGTGACCTTACAAAAAGCGTTGCATTTACCTAGAATACACAAAACACTTACTCGATTTCCATATTCATATAAAAAACGTTACGAAAAATTCAACGTAATTGAACGTTATTGCGATGCAATAAAACATGCCTTAATAATAATTACTTAAATTTGATATTGTTTAATATTTATCAAACCGTTTTTATCCAAAACCGATATTGTGTAAAAAAATGAATCAAATTATTGACGAGTTTTCATCATAATAGATCGAAAAGTGTTAATCCATTAATTTTTATGAGATTTATAGTTGTATATCTACATACAAGAATATGAAGATAAAATATTATTAGTGTTAAGCAACTATTTTTTTGATAGGATATAATATACTTAAAAAATAAGTATTTCTGAAATGTTCTACTTTTTTATAACCAGTATATTTTCTAAAAATTTATATACCATGACAATATTTTTAAAACTATTTTATTATATTTCTATATTCATTTGAAACCACTGAAACTTTGCGCAACAAGCAAATAGTGTGAAGAAAGTATTGATTAGTATTTTTTAATAAAAAATTTTGAAATAAAAAAAGTATTTCGATTGTGCTTAGTTTTCCTATTCCCACTTTTTCCAGATCAAAATTCAAATCAATTTGAAAAAAAATAAGAAAAAAAGGTTCAATTCAAACATTACCTCTAACTCTATAGGAAAGAGATTCAGCCCTCTCGATCGTTACATAAAAGTAACCCTTCGGTCGTGTTTGTCGAACTACAGAAAAGAAAGTGTGAGCAGAAGGTGGAGTTAGTAAAGTATAATAAAAACTGCTAATAAATGAAAAATAAGTAATATTCTACTCAGCTAAAATCACCTATATAATACAGCCTCAGCCCCACGACACATTATTATACAGATCTTCTGCATGCGTCATAAAAGCACAAAAAAATTACGATGATTGTAAGCGATAGACGAAAAGTGTTCCCAATACATAAAATTAAAAAGACGTGATATTAAGTTAACGTGTAATTCATGAATGAATGATCTTACCATTTATAGTTTTAAGACTCGATCCTTCGAGTACGGTCACAAGTATTCTTCCACATGCTTTGAATTGCGCTTGCTCTAATCATCAAAGACAAAACAAACATTTATATTTTATATTTTCAAATTTCAGACAATGATTAACAGCTATAAAGAAACTATACAATTTAAGAATTATCAAGATGATATTGAATGTAAAGATATGATCTTCATTTAAAAAATCGAAATAATGACATACAACAATCTTACAAATAGATGTACTTTATTTACACACTCACACATATTCTGCACATTCATTTTCTCGCATTCATGATGATGAAATGACAGTCAAAAAAGCCTACCGAACAGAACTCTAGCACCATTCAACAGACTTAAGAAGAAGCCAGTAGGTGGCCACAAGTTATAGTAGTACTTACTCGAACGCTGCCTAAGTAATCGTGATTTTTCTGCAAATTGCATTCTTGCTTCAGCAATTCGACGGACCCATAGAGAACATTCACTGACGGATTGAGCAACGAGTGTTATAGTTTTTTTGCCATCGCCAAGCTTCAAAGTGCGCAAAGCCTGCTCCCCATTTCCCCACGATGATAGAGGAGAATCGTGTCCATTTGTGCCGAAAAAGGCATTACCTTGCGTACCAGGACTGACATTACCACGGCCATTGGCAATCGAGTCATTTCTGTCGTTGTAAATCACGAGATTTTGCAAAAACATTGGCTATGTCGTGAAAAGTTTGTAATTAAAATTTTTTTTATTAAATTGAATTCTCATGATTTTTAAAAACTCACTCGTCTGTATAGTTTGAATTTGAGGTTTTCACAACGTTCGAACGAGAACTGATGACCACTCGGTAGTGATTTCAATGGTTGAGCAAACATTAAAAAGTCATTGGTCAAGAATCCGACGAGTTCCTTGCCGCTTTTAGCTTTATGTAAAATACCATAGTGTAGAAGCTTGCGGGGACCTAGCGAATTTGTCAATGAGTTGAAAACCAATTTTTCCTCTAAACCTTCGCAGTTTACGTGCGTCTGCAGCCATTCAAGTCTGTCGCTGTTTTCCTTTTCGCGTACACCTTCGTTCACTTGAGTGCAAAATTCTTCGGCTTTGGATAAAGCCTCTTGCAAATACTGTCTATCGGGGTGATCAGCTTTGGTATATTCTAATATCTGTAGGAGTAATTGCGAGAGAAAAATAATTGGATCGAAATTTTTCTAGAAAATAGATGTAATCAGTTATTTGCATTCGAATTTTATTGACCTTTCCAATTAGTAATGGATATTTGGTGATTCGCTGCATTGGTTTGATGAGAAACGAGCTCAGAGGCATTCCTTTGGTTCTAGGATCTTGTTGACATTTTTGAGAAACCTCCACAAAAGCTGGTACGGTTTCGGTCAATCTTTGCAGAAATACTGCCGATGAGATCTGACAACTACAAAATCTAACGTATGCGGACATTTGTGGTATCTGCAACGTGAAGTGGAATCGTGTAGATGCGATTGAATAATATTCATTTGAATTGAAAAGTGACCGTAAACTTACACTTTCGCATAGAATATCACCAATCATTCGTACGACGCCTCCTTCGCTGTAGGCCTTTCGTATTCTTAAATTTCTGTAAAAGCAATTACAATTTTAACATTCTCAAAGCTGGAAAACTGGAAAGTGAAAGTAAGTGTACAGTACCTGAGGAAATTATCATTGCATGCGATAATGTCTCTCCAATTGATAAAGATTTTTTCTACATCGGCAACGCTCAGTACATTACTGGCTAGAAGTGGTTTCTCGAAAACCTACATTTGCACATTTGTAATTATCATTAAAAAATTAACTGAAATCTTATCGAATCCCAGAATATCATCATTTACCTCGTGCACCAACTGCATATCAATGATGTAAGCTTCTTCGGTAGCGATCAATTCCTTGATATATTCCTGCCGCTTGCGCTCCATCGAATCCATCTGATGATTGTGTTGTTGCTGGTGGTAATGATGATGGTGATGGTAATTGTGATTGTTGTTTGGCTGCTGCTGATTGGTCGTCAAGCTTGAATTGCCGTTGAAAACATCTTCGACTACTATGCGCGCGCCCAGAACCAACCCAATAGAGCAATAATAAAAAGGTATGAGATGCAGAAGAGAAAGTAGGAATTTGTACGGGGGTAAAAAAATATTGATCTCGCGACTTTGCTTCGATGAATTTATCAAGATATGTTTTATATTTAGAAATCGGTTGCAAGAAAAAATAGAATGTACCAAATATGAACAAGTCTTCCAACGTCCGAGTGTATATAAAAAAAAAATCATTTGGAATTGAAATGTATGAAGAATAATATCAAGCATTTCTTTTTCCATGTTCTTTTTTATTAATATTCCGACAATACAACGAGAAACAATATGTATATAAGTCTTGCATTGATAACAATCTCAGGAATAGCGCTACACGAATAATCATAATAATAATCATAGTAATTGTTGAACATAATTACAGAAATTTTTTTTGGTAAAGATGCGGTTTTTCTGCATGTATATATTTATTTATAATATATTCAAACATACACGTTATAATGTCAACATACACGCGCACACATACGCAAACGCTTTTTTTATTTTTTTTTAGCAAAAACTTTTTCAACAGCGTCATTTACACACTTCACTTTCAGTTTATCCTTTAAAATTACTATTATTTTCTTTCCGTTATTACTCACTGATATATCATAGAAAAATCTTTGTTCGGAAAACGTCTTTTTTTTGTTCAGTTCTAATGATATTTTTGTTTTACGCCTTAAACTCTCGTGTGTTTTCATGCACGAAGAGGTGAAGCTTGCAACAATTGTACACTAGTCTATTTAATGACTAAAACCATTTCTTTGGTACGTGTACAAGTTTTCCTCAGTTTTTTTTTATTCTCTACTTGTTTTTTCGAGTGTGTTTTGAAATTCTCATTTATACCGATACATTTATGTTATACATCTCAACCTGGTTTTCATCCTCATTATTATTCGTATAAATATACTATTAAATGCGAGTCATGGATACAATATTTTTTATTGCAAATGTGTCGAGGATAGCTTATAATGTGTTTGTGACTGTGTATGATTGTTGTAAGTGTGTTGTGCGCTCCACGAATTTTTTGTTGATTTTTATTGTAAATGAACCTCACGCGTTAAAGTATCTTTTTTCATCATTCATTTTGTACAAGTGAAATAGGTTTTTTTTCAAATGGGTCTAGCTTTGACTAACTCGCAACTTCATGGAGATCTCTTTATTTTATATATATTTATATAAAATAGACTGAACGTTGTTTTTCGAATAGCTTTAATGTTCACTCTTACTCCTTGAAACCTTATCTTTTTGGTACAAATAAAAGAAAACAGCCCATAGATATCAATAGGTGCAGTCTCTAACACTTATCAATTCCCACAAAACCACAACTCCTTTTTCAAAATAGCCCTCAAAAAATTCTGAAAAGAAATCAGGCATAGTCTTTGATTAATTTAGAGGCTTTTTTGTTCTTTGAATTATTTTGCTAAAGTTGTTCTTTATGATGAAAAAAATTGCCAAGCTTAAAAACGCGACGATGAAAAAAATTTCTCGAAAAGTTTAAGTGTAAAAAACCACGTTTTTAATCTTTGCATTTTATTTGCAAAATGCTACAAGCACAAACGTCTTAAAATCAGTCAAAGAATATGTCTAGTTTTTTTCCTGAATTCTTCGAAAAAGTAATTGTGGTTTTTTCAAGATTGACACGACAAACTGCACCTATCGAGATCTACGAGTTATTATGTTTAATTTTAACCAAAAAGACGAGGTTTCAAAGGGTCAGTGCGAATATGATAGATGTTCGAGAATGACGTATAGTCTAATATACTAATACATCTCCAATAATTATTATTACTTTATGTAAATTGAACTTTTAACTCGTATTTATTTCCAACAGAGGAGCAACTACAGAGAATACAATAGGATTTTATACATAATTCCCGTTTTAGTTTAATTCTTTCGATTCTAGAACTAGCTTGATTCCTCTTAATTAAGTTACCCATCCTGCTTAACAAGAATTTAACATCGTTCCGTATATTGACGGATTTTATTCGCAGGGGATTTGGGAAGACCTTTCTTTATATTAATTTATAATTATAATTCGCTCCAAGTATCATGATGGGTGTGTGTATATACGTATCTACTCGTAGCGATCGGGTCTTTTTTAGTTTTCCATTTAAAGCGGATGAAAATTTTCGATTTTTTTTGCAAATTCAATGAACAGTTGAGTCCGATTCGTTGTTTATAACACGGTAAGCATGGGATTATGAATTGTAATAACAGCGTCTTGATTCATGTTAAATTTTACCGACTATGTGCTGACTTCACGTGTTTCTAAACGTAAATTATAATTCACGATTTATGTCCACATAAATGAGTGATAATGTACAGGACTTCCATATTATTTAAATACTTATTTTCTTATCATCACTATTGAACGATACATATTTGCGCGTCATTCATGTATACTTCATTTATAAATTCGTGGTTTAATTTCAACGATGATGATGATGTTATTGGTGGTGGTAAGTAATTATTCAATTTTAGATAAACAAGTCTACATCCCAACTCTATTATGCATGTATTATAACTATATTGGTATTATCGTGGTTCTTAATGGTCACTATAGAGTGCCACCGTTTTTGAAAACTTTCAAGTTTCATTCTACTGATACTGAACTCATTCATGTTTTGGTACAAGATATGTGGATTATATGTATATTTTTACTTATACCCAACGTATGATACTATTTTAATTTTTACGTCATGATTAACCAATTATGCACTCCGAAATCTTAAGTACTTTGTATAACTTTTACGTCGTATACCATTTAAATCAATAGAACAAATCTCATATGACCATGAAATTGATTTGATCGGAATAATTTCAAAAGCTTTTCAAATCAATTTCTTCACAGCGTATTTTTTATCCAGCATAATGATACTCAAGTTATTTTAATATTATTTTTTTTTATAGATTTATATAATCGAGGTAAGTTTTTTTGCCCCACCAGTTCATTGCACTTTGAGTTTTCTTTGTGCAGAACGGAACTTTAAGATCAATTGTGTTTAATCCAAATTTGGAAAATTTGAGAAACGTGTTTAAATTTGCGTAGAAATATTTTTTATTTCAACAATGTCACAATGAAGTCAATAACTTTTAGTAAAATGATCCGGTGCGGTCACTGTAAGTTATTTTTTCTTTCGATGCGAAAGAAAGTTCCTACGTGATTTTGTATGAAATGTAGTACAATTAGAATCGTTACGTGAGTAATTTTTAACATATAATAAATGCAGTTCATGGTCCAAAATCACTTTTAAATTTTCTATTTCTGTAAATTTACATTATTAAAGTTACATTTTAATTTAAATGGCAAAACAAAAAAAGGAACAATTTCAGCGAATATATGAGACCATTGCAGACATTCAGAATTATGTTTTAATTCACAAATATTTAATGGGTCCCCATATCAGTGCTTATTATTGATCTTTAAAACAAAATTTTGTTATCCGCAATGTTAAATTATGAAGATAAAAATACACGAATAATAATGTTAATTCAGAAAAATTATAAATCACAATTTCGTTGTAATAAATAATAAACATTTATTATTATTTTTTTACATATAATGAATACTCTAACAGCTTGTAATTTGTAAAAGTTTAGATAAAGGCAAACTGATTATACTAAAATAATTATCAATTCTTTACTTTCTGCTTCACTAAAAAATTTTTGTTTTTTATTCAATTTCTGTCAAATTCATTACTCAAAATATTTTTTAATTTTATTTTCTTTGATTCAAAACAGTGCGTAAGTGGAAATAATTGTGTCAAAACTTACTTGATTTTGTTCCAAAATCATTTCGCGGTCTCCTACTATATTTATATATGCTTTTTTACAAAGTTCATACATATTACATATTATCATCATGAAATTCCAGAGTTTTTGTATTCTTTATGATTTAAATTTCAAACGACAATATACATATCATACAAATATTACACACGTTTATATGTACCTATATTGCCGTTATAATATGTGGTCATAGAGTTTTAATATATTCGATAATTGAGAAGGCATTTCTTATAAAATAATTTTAGTCGATTTACGTACTAACTGCAAGATTTTCCATTACATATTAATCAATTCGTTCATCTATTTGTTTACTCTCTTTTACGTATCATTATCGCGTAACATCCTTTATCTTCATTTTTCACATTTTTTCATCTGCATTTGCTCTTGTAAAGTTTGATTAAAAGTCAAGGGTAACTTTAAGCAGTTTTTTTTATTTGCTCACTACGACAGATTTCCATTACTAGACATTTTTGATCTATAATTTTTACTTTTTATAACATTTGATTTCAATAATCTACATGCGTGCTTATCTCAAATCAATCAAAATAATAACACTACGTATCGAAGACAAAAAACAAATCTAAAATTGACTCGAGTTATACTGTTAATTATGGCACTTTGATAATTATAAAAGTTCACCCATTGTTCACTTGTTTAAAATTTATGATCGAAATTATGAAAATAAACACTGGGTAAAATAAAACTGTATCACAACGTAAAAAACTTCTTGTTATAATAAATTTCGAATTTAAAACACATGAAATCTGTCGTCAAATTGATAGTATAAGAGGATGTGCATTTCATATATTTGTTTATATGAAGGGGGTTATTTCTATTCGTTTCTGTCACGTGAAAAGCATGAAAGATGTAATTGTGATGCAATATTTCTCTAGGTATAGGTATTTATATAGATTTGTTGGGAAATGCATGGTAAGATTATTGTTTTTGGATTAATGTTCGTACTTTTTTGGTTATATCAAATTCAGAAAAATATTATTGTCATTGTCAAAAGAAACAAGATCAATACATTCATAAACATTTCACATTATTATCGAAACACAACTTTATCGGTGATCGATAGAGTAAATTTTTTTTAATACGACACTAAATAAAACAATAAACTTAATTAATTGTCGATTTAAAACATATGCATAATGGTAATGATAATAATAATAATAATAATAATGACAATGCGGTTAATTTCTAATAATTGGCCAATTCTAATAGAAATATTATTTATACATAATTCTCACGCATATATATTTATGTACAAAAATTTTGTGGAATAACCATCTATTTAACAAACTATGAAAAATATTATTCCGTAAAATGGCAATAATTATATAATCAATAAACAAAACAACATTACTACTTCAATAACTATCATAAAGTATAATAAAATAAAAATATCATTTAAAATAAAATGATTTGATATATAAAACATCAATGATTGCGCATGTAAAGTAAATGACAATATGAGTCCCGAAGACATCAATTAACAGGTACAATGTTAGGCCGCTATTAAATTGTCTTTGCATTACTTGTAACAATTTGAAATTGCATTTTTAGTACAGTTCCAAAATTATAGTACGTACTTAATTTGTAATTTCACATCCAAGATAAGACAAAAAAACGTTAATTAACACTCATTTTTAATATTACGACTCACGTTAATTATTACGTCATTTACTTTACTTACTGACCTTTCAAGTAACAACTTTAAATGTACGTTGAAAAAAATAAAATTGTTTATAAATTATAAAACCGGTTACGTCATGTTGATTGCTAGAAAGAAGACTACAGCTTACAAAATTACACAAAAATTCAAGAGATATTTTCGATCGAACACACGAAAAAATCAATTTCTCGCGGGGAATCAACAACAATTGGATCTTTCTACTTCTGCATTCAATGACGCAATAATAACCCGATAACTTTTTAGCTCCTGAGCTTGTCGAATTTTCATCCAAATTTTTTCATAACCTTCGAAAATATTTACAGTAGAATGGTTCATTCAACTTGTAAGATTCATTTTGGTTTAATAACTCAATTTAGTACAGTTCGCGCGAGTTTGCGTGAGTTTCAAATTCGGCATTATTATGACTTTGGTGTAACCAAGCGCATTACAATAAATAGACACATGCTTTCATGTAATTACATATTCAATGATGTGTTTGCATTCAATTTTATAATTTGAATTCATTATTTGTTTTGTAATATCATCTTTCACATTTCGCACACTTTAAAACAACACACGACAGTATAAGCATCGTCGATAGAAATCGTACATTCACGTACGATATAGTTCATCTTCAAATTCATATATTTATATAATTCAACAACGTCTTTTACAATAGCTTTTTCTAAATGGCAATAAATATTTTTTTATATTCGTATTATAGAGGCTAAATACACTGATGCATGATGGTAAATTTTATGAATACTAATATCCGTGTTCACGCGATGGTCGTGTTGCATGTGTTATACTAAGTATTTAACGGGACCTATTCGAAAGGTGTGCGCACCGTTTCATAACGTAATTAATCTTTATTTGTTCACGGATTCGAATTAAATAGTAGGAAGGCTCAGCCCATATTATTTTAACGGCAGTTTCATCGCGTTATCAAGTTCTTCTATTGTACTACTCAAGGGCTTTCGCCGTCAGGTTACATGATAATGTTATAATTAAAATCGTTACATCCGTCGGGCAGAAAGAGGGATTGAGTATTGGTTTCTTTCGCTCGTAGTCTAGTTTTTGCAACTTAAACTATCTAATTTTCTAAACTCAGTTTCGTGTACGTATATATGCATACACGTATATATGAATATTTATAATAATCTCGCATCACTGCACATCACACATAAATTATCACTCTGTACTACAATTTTCACATCCTGGCGAGTTTATCTGTCACGCACAGTGGCTATAATAATTACAATTCATGAATCAATCGTGAGATCACGACAGGGCTGCTCGTAGTGATCTTATGCTTTATATCCGTATAATCTGGGCTTCCGATTACGCTCCTGAAGAGAAATTCGTACGAAGATGAAATCGAACTCGTTGATGCCACACTTCAATCCTTCGACAAATCTTAGCTCGATCAATCCTCCGAAGTCATCAATTTCTTCAGGTGATTGCGCAAAGGTATAGATTTATTGTTTTTCATTATTTATAACACATAGAATTATAAAAGCACGACTTTGTATTATTTTTAAGGCAGAGCGATAATCTAAGAAGTTTCGGTATGTTGGTGTTGTATATGTTGTGGCGAATCAATTGTAATTAAAGATATTAGATTTACATGCGTGCAAGGCCGAGTAGAACAACATTTATAATAAAATGTGTACAAATACAATAGCCAAGTGTATAAATTAGCATGGATGATGAGTTGATTATTTAATTGGGCAAACATTTAATGGTTATTATAAATTTGGCTGCAAAGCGTTGTGGTGCTTGAATCACTCCTTTTTACGCTGCGATATGATGATAAGCGAAAGAACACATTGGTTAGTAACAAATAATTATATAATTTTTTTTATTTTTAAGCTATGTGCTTAACACAATAATGACTAGTAATCTGAAGAAAATGCAAGAAAAAATATTGAAAAGAACTGCATTAAACCGAAATCTGAAAGTTAATTCGTTTTTCATGTCTACTTGGCAGACGAGATTTTAGTTCGGGTAAAATTTTTCTTCTTTTTTCTAGGAATTTCTTGATTTCACTACTTTTTTCTCATTAAATTAGAATTAAAATTCTAATTTTCAAAATCATGTTAATAGTAATGGTAGTTGTTTCTATACAAAGAAAAAAAAGTATTTTCATCATAGCATTACACCGATCAAATATAAATATTAAATTATAACAATTTGCTTTATATAAAACACAGCTATTGAAAATATTTACAATATAAAAAAAATTCTAAAATTCTAAAATTCTAAAATTCTAAAATTCTAAAATTCTAAAATTCGGTGTTCAAAAAGTAAAAATAACTTTTACCTAAACATACTTTTTACAACAAATATTTTTTGACTTGTACAGCTACTACCTATGTTCTTTCGCATTTATAAGCTAAATCAATTAATAAACATGCAAAAATGAAAAAACGATTTTGTTCGGTGTTCGCTAGAGATCGATCCGAATTAGATTTAAAATATTCCGTTTACTAAATTACTATTTTTTTACCATTTTGTTAAAAAAGGTAATTTTTGAATAAAAATAATTTTTCCATATCTTAAAATTAGTTTTAAGTATCAAAAAACATGAGAAAATGTTCGAAATAAGCTTCATCATAATCATAAAATCGAATTAATCAAAATAATTAAAGTTCAAATGGAAAATGTTATATAACAGTTAAATTATAAAGACATGATCTACAAAATCTCTTTCAAGATCGATCCACTCATTGAAATACATTTTTTTAATTTCAAAACTGTTTTTTCAATATTTAGTTAACCAAAATTATAATTAGTACAAAATTCACGCATTTAATTAAAAAAATAAATAAATATCGATCATAGCACATACCAAAGCTTAAAAGTTATTCCATGCATTTGTACAATTGAAATTAAAAATCATATAGAATTATGTAAAACGAAAAGAGTATATTATATCTTCTATCATTTTTCACAAAAGCATTAAAGTATATTTCATACATCACGACGATAAATCACATAAAATGTACTTAAAATTAACTAAAATAAATAAACGAAGGAATTTACTTATTTCGAACTTAAAAAATTAATTTAAATGTAAAATAGATTTGAAGCAACACATTCAAAATAAAATTCATATAATACCCCAATAAAAAAGAAGACGATTGTGATTAATTCTGATTATAGTTAATTGCAAATGATGATGCATTATAATAATGGTAATTGCGATTTGACAGTACTCGTTATTATTAGGTAATTTAGCCGTTTTTAAGAATAGAATATTAAAATAATTTAATCGTATTACATATGATTGTGGAATTGTACTGTAAAATATTCGGATGCATGAGTGCCGATTGGTTAATCATTTGTAAAGATTCAACATTAAACTTATAATGTAATGTAATGTTCTGCTTTTTAAATCAACGCATCTCGATTCATAATTTGTGCATAACTGTGCGATGCGCGTAAAAAGTCTGAAGTGTTTTTTCAGGACAATAAGTAATAAAAAATAACAAACAATAAAATAATGAGAAATTTAATAGTAAATGAACAAAATTATCGTTTGCAACTTGGACGCGTCCTAAGGAAAATATGACGTTTACTTCTAATAAAACAAGCACTACTCTAACAATGTAAAAATTGAGTTGTTCGATTTTTGGGTAATACTTAGATAACAATTAAAATGAAATCTACTTACACATTGATGATACGTAATTGCTTGGAAATACCCCCGTTGTGCCATTCAAATCACCACGCCACCACGAGTCTTCGTCCTTTGATAAAACGACTATTACGTCGCCTTTTTCGAAACTCAATTCGTCGTCATTTTGTGCTTTGTAGGGATAGAGTGCCATTACTTTTTCTAAAAATAAATGTTTTTACATTTAAATAAGCTGAAATAAGATAATTAAGTTTACAATGTCAAAATACAAACCGGCAAATGGATCGCCTGTAGGTGAGTCTTGGTAACGATGAGACACAGGTGTGCTACGATTACTTGCCGGCCGTGAGCTCTGCAAAACTTTGACATACGACGCCGGAAACCATCCGATTTGTCTTTTTTTGCCTCTTGCCTAAAAAAATTATTTGACATGTAAACTACTTTTTCAACTGATTTTACGCATTATATTTCTGTACACTCACTTGCAGTTCACCTTCCCACCAACCAGATTCAGTCTTTTTACGGACCATAATTAATTGACCTTTTTGCAGATCCAATTGTTCGATACTGGTAGCTTTGTACGGTGCTATCACTTGAACGACGGCTGGTTTTCGACCTCGCTAGAAATTTCATATTATGATTAGCAGTATGATATTAGACAAATCTTTCATGATAACAAAAGAAAACCAATGATACTCTGCGATAAATATAAATTAAGTTCATACAAACTTAAACTACAAAGTGAGAAAATAAATACTTTTAAAATATAATAAAATAATCGTCATTATAAATTACGATACATTTATGTATACATAAGCTTGTCAAATTAAAAGCCAACAAAACGTAATGGAAACAAAAGCAAATTTCGACATTTTTGATACACTAAGGATGATTAATTACCTTCGATGGATACTGTACCGCACACGATGAAAAACCACGACAAGTCAGCATAAATAAGTACATATTTATCAAAGTTAGTAAAGTTAAGATGGTAATTTGAAACCGCGCATGATTAATTTTTAATTTCATATAAAAAACATAGCTAATTGATTGTACTATTATAACTTGAAAAGATAAAATACAATTAATTTGTGATATTTGTCTTTTCACCTTAATTAACTTGAAACATTAAGTATAATTTTATTGTTAGTTATTAAAAATACTTCTGACAATAACAGTGCGGTGCTTTTACCTGCTGTTGAGACATGGCTGAAAAATCAGGTAATTCAGCTCTGTCTTCGGCTTCTGCTCGTTCTTCTTCTAATTGCTCAGCTGTTTTCTCCATTGGTAGCTGTTGTTGCTGCTGCTGGTGCACGTGAAGGAAGTTATAGCAGTTAGTTTACGCACTAGGTGTTCAAATGTGTACATTTACACGTAGCGTACTCAAAAATATAACTTTAAAAATTAAGGGGTGAAGGTTTCAATTAACTAAGGTGCAAATTACATTGCATTAGCGTGTTTACATTTTTGTACAGGGGTTTTTAAATAAAAATAACGATAACTACACAAGATCAATTCTCGACATTTTTAAGGTATTTGACGCAGAATCGAACTTATAAAATAAAAAAAAAGTTGCGATACGCACTGGTTTTATAACTTCTTGTGTCTTTAAAGGTGATTCAGTGTCACTCAAGTGTTCAAGCTTTGGAATGTCTTGAGTTGCAACGGCAGGCTGCTTAGGTGAAACATCAAAACATGTTAGGAACAACACATAAAATGAAGACAAAACATTTTGGAATGAGTATAAACATTCATTTGGTCAAGTTGATATTGGTGTCTACCAGCACATCCTTTTATTCTAGTAATTGAAAAAATAAAAACTAAATGATAAATAAATGAGAATGTGACAGTGATTGTGCATATAAGGACAATAAAGATCTTGTCAAAACAATGCGAGACATTTTTTGCATTAACAAATACCAGTAGACACCCAAAGATTCCATTGCAATGGCAATGTTTAGAAATACTAACCTGGTCAACTGGCATGTCGTATTTTTCAACATAATTCGATGGGAAAATACCCTGTCTGTCACCAATAACGCCAGTCCACCAATCGCCGTCTTTCTTGATAACAAGAATAACCTCACCATTGTTGAAATCAAGATCACCAGCCTCATTAGAGTTGTACCCATAAAGAGACATATAATACTCGTTGAGGCCTTCGGTTGATGCTGTATCTTGTCCATTAGATACTTCTTCCATTTTGACATACGCTTTGGGAAACCAACCAACTTGACCAGTAGATGATTCACCATAGCACCAAACATCCTGCAAGATTTTCATTTATTATAATGGGTAAGAAATCGTTACTATTATCAATAGATTAAATTTTACCTGTTGTTCTTTAACAGTAACAGTTTCGCCTTTATTAAAGGTCAAGTGCTGTTCTGAAGTAGGTCGGTATTGATACAATGTTGTTGCTGATATGTTGCACACCTGTCCTTCACCAAATTTAGGTGTGATGGGTTCAATGTAAGGTGCTTCACTTGCTGCCGAACCCGCGTCCGATACGTTTTCAGGAACTTCAGCAATTCCTCTGAAAGGTAATAATTTTAGGATATTTTTCTAACTTTACCATACAAATTTCAGTTTGTAAAAAATAACTAACTCTAACATCCGCTTTTCAGTGCTGTCTTGGTGAGCAAACACAGCTTCAGTTGGATCAACATCAACCTCAACTGGCTCGACGTAAGACTCTGGGAACCATCCTGTATGACCTCGAATTTCTCCAGCCATCCAACCAGGTTCTGCATTTTGTACAGGTGGGACAATTATTATGTCTCCTGGCTGGAAGGAAATTTCATCTTGATTCCTTGCAACAAATTCGTAAAGAGCCCGATACTTCTTTCCTCCACCAAGATCTTCTTCGGGCTGGGCACTGGTTACTGTTGCAGGTACATTAATATTGGCTGCATCATCTGTAGGCCACGAATCTATGTCAACTTCGCCTGCACTAGTATCGCCCCAAGCATCCTCTCCCCATGCTGCCGTGGAGAATCCACCACTTGGTGCTCCAGATTTGCGAAGATCAAGGATAACCATTTTCTTTTCTTCGAATTTTTTGTTCATTTCCACGCAATTTTCGAACAGTTCTTTCATTTCATCTTTCATTTCCTCTGTAGAGCATAAAATTCATAATTAGTTAAGTACGACATAGTTTTTTGTATAAATAATCTATTAAACAGACCGATTACATACCCAATTGTTTGTTACTATTTTCTACTTCTTGCTCTTTTTCTTTTACTTCTTTTTCTAGATCGGCAATCTTGTCTTCGAGCTGCTTTATAGCAAGTTGCTTTAGTTTCTGCGCCTCTTCGTTACCAGCATCCATCGCTTTCGTTTTTGCTTCGAGGCGAGCTTTTTCTTGACCACAAGCAAGTAGCCGTTGATTTTGTTCGCGTAGTTTATTTTTCAGAGAAGCCATTTCTTGTAGTTGCTGATCACGGGTCGTACGCATTCCATCGATAGTGGTTTTTACTGTTGATACACCTACACGGGTATCACAAATTTTTTGTGACAGCTCTTTGACTTTGTCATTCTGTTGGAAAAAAGTTCATTTTCATTAATAGAAGCAAATTGAATTTCTAAAAATTATTCTTATATTAGAATAAATTTAAATTACCAATGAACCAAGATCGATTGTTAAAGATTGATTTTTGCCTTTCAATTTAAGAAGCTCGTCTTGTTCTTTTTGTCGCTGTGATTGTAACTCTTGAGATTTGTTATTTTCCCACTCTAATTGACGTTGTCTTTCCATTTCTCTGCAAGAAAGATTATAAAGTTTTTCATTATAAATTATTTATAAAAATTTAATGGTTGGGCGCTACTCACTTTCTCGCGGCCTCTCTTTGCTCTTGCGCTCGCTTCCGTTCATTCTCTTTCTCCTCTTCTATTTCTTTTTGCCTTAACATTTGTTGCTCTAATTCTGCTTGTCGACGTCTTTCTTGCTCTAGTCTGATTTTTTCACGCTTTTCAGCTTCTTCTCTTTCTTTACGCTCACGTTCTTCTTGTTCTTTGCGCTGAATTTCGAGCAATGATTTTCGTCTTCTGTCTAGTTCAGCTTGACCCTTCTCAAAGTTTTCTTTTCGCTTATCTTCAAATGTGGTCTAAAGAACGAAATTTAATTATGTTAACTTCTTAAAAAAAATTTTCTATAATAAAATTACCTGAGGCATTCCAGCAAGAGGGTCTGCTGCTTCGGGAATACCTTGCGATGACACCGAACTTTGCCTTTGTCTTCTAAAAGTGGGAGGTATCAATTCTAGTGGTAATGCTGGAGGTATAACTTCATTATTTTTCGCCATATCGCAGAGATGCATCGCCAAAACAAATTCTTCGCAGCCCAACCGACCATCCGAATCCATATCCGACAAAGCCCTGAAAGAAATTCAAGCAGCAATTAAAATTATTTATTGCTACAGACGTACTGTTCAATAATTATAAATGTATAACCAACCAAATTTGAGCAAGAATTGCCTGTGGAAGTTGCGTCTGCACCATAATATTCCGTGCTTGCGGCCCCGAGAGAAAACCCGAGCGTGTTCTATCCCAGGTATTAAACAGTTGCGTGTACTTGAGCTTCGTTTGATGTGGTACAGCCCAGTCGAGGGGTTGCTGTGGCTGCGGAGGTGGTGAAGTAATGGAGTGTTGGCTATGCTGTGAGTCGACCGAACCCATGCGATCTATGCTTGGTGGTCTAGCTGTGGTGGAGATGGGTGTGCTTGTTGATACTGGTGTATGGATTATACTGCCATTCATTCCAGCAGTAGATAGAGGTGTAACGGGTGGAGTTATGGTCGGAGCTACTGCTGCAGGAGGGGATACTGCAGTTGTCATGATGCCATTGCCTAATACGTCAAATTCATTTCATGAGATTTATCGATCTGATAGCAGTCAATAGTAAGCAGCTGCTAAGACTTACCAGAACCTACGATAGGCACAACGGGTGCTGCGGCGGGTAGAGGCTGTATAATACCCGCAGCAGCAGGTACAACTTGCGGCGTCGGTATTACTTGCGCCGGCAGAGCTTGAGTCGGTATGACTTGAGCTGGCATACCTTGCATTTGCATTGCCTGGGGCTGCATAGCGAATGCCGTTGTCGGTACTGGACCCGCGCTCATCGGAGCAATAGGTGCTACGGGGGCTACCGGTGGCATTGCTGCAAAATTGCGCGTAAAAAATACATTAATACATGATACTCCATCAACAAACCCACAATTTTGATGTCCACACAGAAAATATATTAGTCACGATTTTCATCTTACTCGAAAACTGTTAGTTACGATATTTATCATTCGTTTTAATAAGCAGACTGCGTTTACTACCATACTAGTTTCTAATAATATGCTGTTGTGATTGAGCTTGTTACAGTATTAAACTGGCCTTGAGGATTAATTTACAAAAACACGAATGTAGTTTATAAAATAATAAAATCAATTATTATACTTTGTCGACCAGTGTGTGAATATGTATGTACCTTCCGACATTAAAAGATCGAATAAATCTGTAAAGAAACAGGTATGTGTGAAGTGTAAGTGTATAATTCGGGTTTTATTCAATAAGTTCAATAATTTTTACTGAAAATTCATATACAATTGAAAGCCAAATACTCATACTAACCGATATTCGAAACAGGAGCAGCCAAGGGCTGGGTCATCTGAGCGGGGGGCGGTGGAACCATAGGCGGCACAACTGGTTTGACAGGTGATATAACTGGACTACTAGGAAATGACGGCGGCTGCGGTTTCGGTGGTGGTCCTGCAGTCGGTACGAATCCAGCTCCTTATGAATAAAATTGACAAAAATTAGGCAACAGTTTAATATTGCGTAACGTATTGAATTTACATCTCGAACATTAAAAATTGTTTTCAAATAAAAATTAATTACCAAGCAAATTATTTAGTAAAATTAAAATTAAAACATTCGAAAACATTGTAAAAAAAATAAAAATTTTATTTCAAATTTTATTTTTAAAACATCTATTAAAAAGATACATAAAGTTTCAATCGAAAGAGCTGGTAAAATATCTACGCATAATACAAAAAGACCTAATATAACTCCCATAGTTATTTTAACTATATTTCATTTATCGATCTGAGCAATAATTTTTTTTATCGTTCATGGTTCTACCGATTTATAGCAGTTTTTTTTCAACTTTTGTCCTATCGACAAAATTGTTATAACGTACCGATACTGTCGGGAGGTGTAGGTCTTTGTGGAATTGCACCACTGTCGACCTTATCATCAGTGGAGTCCTCTGCATTGTACAGAGCAGAAACAAACATTATAAAAAAACGCCATAATAATTATAACAGCGCAATTAAAGGTAGAAGAATTCAAAATTACACGTAAATATACGTGATTATTCATGATTTTTTGTAAATCCATTCAATAACGGATAAAAAAATTTGGAAGCATTTGAAGTTCTAAACGAGATAAGCGATTTCCGATATTACAATGAATGAAATACTGCTCTAAAGCGATATGACAGCGGCTGTATGTCAGACTAATGAGATAATGAACCAAGCTTTAATTGACTTTAAAAGAATGTGATTCAGTGATAATGCGAGGCAACGTCAACCACGAAGTATATATTTTTAATTTGATTCTATTAAATACAATTCAAATTCAAAATATTATAATCTTACAAATTACAATAAGACAAAATTATAAATTCTTACTAGCACAGTTTTCAATTACAACAATATCAAGTCGAAAGATAAATAAGAAATTTAATGGTACCAAAATACAAATTAAAGTTACTATTAACAACAGTACAAAAAATCAGAAAATTGGGAATATTGATTAGCTGACTTATTAAGCTTTTCTTCAAAAATTTAAATTACACATGAGCAATATACATATAGATTTATGAGAAAGAACCATTTGAAATGAATTATTACTGTGGGGCACACAAACGTACCGACTTTAGCAGGTGGTGGTCGAGCAGGAGGAATCTTTGCCGGTTTTTGCGTGTTTGCAGCAACAGGCTGACTGTTTTGTGGTGATGCTGTGTGATTTTACATTATGCATATGGTTTTGGTTTTCAATAATACAATTTTATTCGCGTTTTAATGGATTGATATCTTTTTTAACTATTCATGATATCAATATTAAAAATTACCTAATCTAGTAATATTAAAAAACGTATTTCACTATTTAATCTAATTTTGGATCAAATGTGAAACAAGTTGGCACTTGTGTTACAAGTAAGTACACAGTACAATGGATTTCACTAGAGGAATTCTTAATTTGAGTGCAGATCTACTTTTTTAAAGAAGATTCTCATTAATTTAACTTGTAAAAATATCTATGTTGGTGATATTTGCTGTACAATGATACAATTTTTCACATGATACATTTTAAATAAAACTTACCTATGGGCATAGTCATTGCAGGAACTGCTGATGGAGGTCCTGGAATTAGTGGAGGAGATGTCATGGAAACATTTGCAGATACTGCAGCTGGGATTGTTCCTGGAACTGCGCTTGGCATAACTCCCGCAGTAGGACGTGGTATAGGAGCAATATTAGTTGTAGCAACTTGAGCTGGAATTTGTGGAGCTACCACAGGACTCACAACACTGGTATTGACTAGAACATAAATCATAAAAAATATCATCTCGACATTCAAAGAAGTGTAAAATTAAAATAGACTGCGACAAGTGCATGTAAATTGTGTGCTTAACTGAGTGATGAAATTAATGCTATCATAATATTAACTGTCTATTTGCAATGCAAAATAACCTATCTTTATAGATCTAAACATTCAAGATAGTGTACATGAGACAATAAGATTATGGGTTATTTTGAACTGCCAATATACAGTTTCTATAAAATATAACATACCAGCAGCGAATGCCTGCAAACTTCGAATCAGCGAAGGAGGTAATGAACTTGGTACTTCGAAACCTCTGAGCCTCAAGTTGATAAGTTTACAGGCTATACTGAATTCATTGATGTCCATTCGTCCATCGGAATCAGTATCGGATAATGCCCTAGGATAAAAATTAATTCATGAGATTAGTCAAGTATTCAAAGGGTTGAGAGAAGTGTTTGATTTGAAAAGTTCATAATTTCACCATATCTGTCCAAGCACAGCAGGTGGTAGCTGCGACTGTAAAAAGAGGTTTTTGGCTTGGCCACCAGTAATGACCCCATTGATAGGCTTGAGAGAATCAAATTGTTGCTGGTATCGGGCGCGTTCGTGCGCTAAAATAATCCACGGATCTGTTCCTAAAATGTATATGAGTTGTAAGAGAATTGCTAAGGAGAATCATCTTTGAAATGGGACTTCGTTAGAATAAAGTTGCAACTCACCGGGAGTCATTGGGCTGGTCATATCAAAGACACGCAGTCAAATGAGAAGGAAATATTTTACAGGGAACGCTGTTGTATCAGCGAAATCCCGCTGTCAGCGACGACACCGATAATGACGGCGTCGAGTGGTCGGTGTCGGTTATCGAATGGCAATTCGTCTGCGGCACACACCGAGGTCAGCAACAGAAGAAGCAGGACGAATCTCGGCTCGTTACGAAGGGCCGCTGCATATCCGTCTGCATTCGTCCAGGTTAGGAGTCGATGAAATAGAAATTGAAGCAGCAATGTATGCAGCAGAAAGAGGAGTAAGTGTAGTATATACGAGCACACGTCGGTCGTTCTCGCGCTAGCTCCCGATCGATTTGGCAGTCAGTAGCACACTGCTCACGCTGCAAGTGTTATTATGACTATAGGTGTGTGAGTATGTGTGTGTGCGAGCGTGTATGTGTGTGTGTATAGCTGCCAGAGCCAGGCCTGTGTAGCGAACTGTCTCTCGCTATATACAAAGTAGTAATGGTAATGCCGTGCGCGTACGATACGCCTAGTCTCTCGGCTGCTTTTCGTTGGCCCAGTCGGCTACTCCTAAGCTCCTACAGGTACAGGTTGGCCTATACACGTAGTACGGGTGCACACAGAGCCAATTTTATGCATTCACCTGCAAAACAGAGCAGAAAAGACATTTCATGAATTTGTTGATTTTTTCAGCGAACGGGTGTGCGTATGTACGCTCTCTCGTGGACGATTGGCAGACGTGTGCGTCCTCGCAAGTCACACAAGTCTCGCACTACACAACTGACACATTCAAGTGTGTGTCTACAGTCAAGCCCGAGTCTCTCGCGCGACTTGCGAGCTGAAAAATCGAAACTCGTGAGAGAGCGAGAGAGAGAGAGAGAGAGAGAGAGAGAGTCTGTGTGCGAGATAGGCGCGTATACAAAAAGCAAAAGTGTCTAGTCTAGTCTACTAGGCGTACTCATACGAAAGGGGCTCTATTCATTGCACATTGGGCTATACACGAGAAGCTATATACACAATCGTAGTCGCGTATCAATGTAGGATAGTTACCTATATATATGGTAGTAAGAGTTATGCGTGTATAGGACTGTGCTGAGGCAACATATCCGCGAGGGAGAAAATCGATTGGGGAATGGGGAGCGTTGATCGGCGCATTCGACGCACACGTTATCACTATATAGTAATAAAGTAAAGTAAATAATAAAAAGTCGATCGCGAGCACGAGGAGGCTCTCGGGACTGTACGGGGTTGCAATTATAACGCCTCGAGATCGGAACGTGTCGAGCGTCGACGTTGGTCGGCTAATCGCCGCAATTGTTGTAACCTACTGGGCAAGTAGCAGGACGCGCATCTCGCCTATCCCGGGGAAACGGGGATTCAAATCACGCCTCGCGCGTTTTATCCGCCCGCGAACTGTAATTCGGCACTTGTACTCAAATATAAGGCGAAGCAAATGACGAGCCGTGCTACTCTCGCCGAACGATGAAAATTGCAACTAACAATTCACTCGGCTACGTACTCAAAGTGGCTAATATATATAGAGCCAAGCCTATTATTCGTTTTCGCTTTCTCTCTCTTTCTCTCTGGCTGTTTTGCTTCAGGACAACGAGCGATAAGCTCTTGCCAATGAGCAATCGCAACGGGTGCGAGGTGCTGCACGTCACGCACATCGGAGAGCGAGCATATAAAGCAATCGCATACGAGAGAGAGAGAGAGAGAGAGAGAGAGTCGTGCAGTCGTAAGAATTTGCGCGTACGTACTTGCGTGTGTGGGTGGACGACGTGCGGAGGCATCAATGAGATGCCGTGTGACCAGTTGCAGTGGGAGCGTTGGTCGTGCGTCGGGATCGAAGTAGGCGGACTACACAGTCGCTGCGCTGGTCACTGGTCGCGTCCGAGTTCACAGCGAGAGACACTTGTGTTGTTGTGTGCACCGTTGCGGTGAGCGCGAAGCACGCCAGGCACACGCATTCACGCACGCACTTACGACGGAGTGTGCAGCCACTGGACTGCACGGACACACGCGCGCACGCACGGGGGCCTCCTACTAGTAAGCAGTACGTATCGAGTACTACTCTCGCGAACGGCGGCGAATCGTGCGAATTTCGTGCCTGCCAAAGGAGTCGGAGGAGTCTTCGCTCGGCGCTCGGCAGCGATACAACATATTATAGTCGTCGTCGTCGGCTCGGCGCTGCTGGTGTGCGCGGCGCGGCGGCGGCGGCTTATAAGGCAGCGGCGCGCGCGCGTGGGACAATCGATAGTCGCTCTGTGCGATTCTGCTGCTGCTGCCTCATGCTCTGCCTTGGCCCTATATACTATAATGCCAAGTACTATATCGTAGTGTGTAGGCCGACCGAACGCGACAGCTAGAGCGTGAGATCGTGGAAAGAGGAGAGCAGTTTTCAATATCATCAATCTATATGGCACGAGCCATAATCGGTGCAGCGCAGAGATTGCATATGTATAAATATCCACTGCTATTGTACGCGCGGCGCGATGTACTCGTGCGTCCAAAGCACGAGTCGTGCGAGCTTTTTCCACCACCTGCCGCGCGCGCGCGCAACTGCTACGGCGCTTTCCGCCGTCCTATACATATATTCACCTTACACCGCAGGTAGAAATAGGCCTCCCTGCCTCTCTCAGCTCGATGCTGCTGCTGCTGCTGCTGCTGCACCTGAATATGCGATACCTATTGGCTGGTGCGCTCGAAAGCTCGAGTCGAGTCGAGCACGACCGAAGATAAGTCAGCCGAGTGAGCGCAGCCAAGCGACGGATCAGAGATCGTATCTGCGAGCTATAAGGGCGCAGACGACTTTTCGCCCTTTGACCGCGTTCGCATCGATGAGACGCGCGTCGGCATCCCAAGCTTAATTGGTAATTAAGGCAAAAGATACGCGAAAGCTCGAGCGCGATTCCCGTATAGTCACTGCTTACGAGAGCTTGCGCTCTCTGCCGGAAAACAATCCTTTCTTTCGATGCGAGCTTTTTTCTCCGTTTAGGAATCATCCTTTATGCGAGGGGATTTCGTGTCGCAGCCAGTTATTACCGATCCGACCTTCGACTGGCCCCCCCGACAAATGGACGAAAATCTCGTTGATGCCACTCGCGGGCGAATATTACTACTCGCTGGCCACTCGCTACGCGTGTAATATCGATCGGCGCTCCGGCTTTTATTTGCTTGACTGCCAAGACTAAATTATTAACTGTATAGCCGCTACTGCTGCCGTTTGAGCTGTCGTAGAGGGCAATTTTTATTATACTGAATAATTGAGCGTCGAAAGTCGAAGCGTCCACTCAGGCCAAGAGAATCAACGCACGTTTGTCGCGCCTTATATATCTCACACGAACGATCGCTCGTCAACCCATATAGCATATAGGCGAGTACGCGATATAAGCCTTCGACATGTGAGCAGGTCGTTCTTTTTCTGCCTCTCTCTCTCTCTCTCTCTCTCTCTCTCTCTCTCTCTCGCGCGCGACGAGAGCTTCGAAACGATGTATTAAACGACTCATAGTTTGGCTTCTTCATCGAGAAAGAGGGAGAAACGATGGCGATATATAGCGGCGACAGGTATTATATACGAGACTCGAGAGCGAAGCGCCGAGACGCCGCGCTAATAAGCAGCGATATATATGGAAAAGTATCGTCAACAAAGTTTAGCGATGCGGCGGTGGCGGCGGCGCCAAGGAAAACGTTGAAAATGTGTCGTCGGCCCCCGCTACCGAGGCAGCTGTAGCCCACGCGCTCGTATTCGCGTAACGAGTTCTGGAATTCGTCATCGTTGCGAGGGAAAATTACGGCGTGCCAGGCCGATGAGCGAGTCGACTATTTTCAGGAAAAAATCAGCGTATTTGTAAATATGTGTATGTTTACGCGCGCGCATCGACGTTATTTCTATATCGGCTCGGCGGCACGCACAGTACGCGCATTGTCCAATGGCATTGATGCGTATGATGTACATGTACTACCTATATATAGGTGGGGCGCGAGGCGTGTGAAAATTTGACACTGACTCGAGAGGCACACTGTGTGCTTTACAAAATGCGACACCGAGCGACGAGTGATACGATGACGACAATGACCAAATTGATCTCCACCAGAGAGACATTGTGCGTTGGCCATTGTGCACGAGGAGGCTCGTTCGGTCGCTTTGGCCGATGCGGCGTCGCGAGATCGGCGCAATGACAACAAAATGACAATGAAAAAAGAAAAGCTCGATCGCTCGTCGATCGATTCGATTACGCTCTGGCACAACGCGAGACGATCACGATCGCGCGCGTGCAGCGTATAGGACGAGCGACGACTCGAGCAAAAAAAAACAACGGACGAACGAATATAGGCGAGGAGAGCTTGCGCATAGACGAGAGACCGAGTCATAATTTCGTCAGCGGCCACTACAGAAGAAGGTTCGACGAGCAAATAAAAAAGAAGAAGAGGAGGCACGCGTTGGATCTCTCGCGCTAGCTCTTTCTCGCGCGTTGTGTACGAGTCGAGAGTCGCGCGCCGACGATTCTCTCTTGGTCCGCAACTTGCAAGCTCGCGCGCCAGGCCACGCAGCCACGTTTTTCCTTCATTCATTGAACTCGCGACGTTGTGCTCTCGTGGTCGTGCGATCGCGACTTGGGTGGACTTGTATTTCTCTCTTTCTCTCTTGCCGCTGAGTGACGCGTAGTGTTATAGTGTGCATCGCTGCGTGTGGTACGTTCGCGAGCCTTTCGGAAACGCACCGATCGCGCTATCGATTCCTAGAGATCGTTCGATGCATCACATCGTTTGAAATATAATAATAAAATAAACAAAGAGCCGAGCGCCAATGGTTCTGTAGTCGAGTGGTCGATGCGATCGTCGTAGTACTCGAAGCGGAGCGCAGCGAGTTTGCTACGAATGAAAAAGGGAGAAGGAGCCGCCTCGTGCTCGTCGACCGGTAACAGCGGTCGCCGCCGCAGCAGCTGCGCCAGCATGACCAAGTTCGAGGATACCGACCAGGAGGACGAGGAGCGGGCCCGCAAGCTCGCGCAGATCGCCCTCGTGGACATCGAGAAGCTGCCGCCCCGAGTGGTCGTGCCGACCGAGCGCAGAGCCCGATGGAACTCGCGCAACATCGTGCCCATGTCGCCGCTCCAGGTCATAGACGGCAAGATCGTGAGGAGCGCCCTGCTGCTCAACAGATTCCGCAGGAAGAAGCGCAAGATTCGCTTCAAGGAGCAGCTCGTCGCCGGAGCCCTCGAGCCGGAGAACCCCTGGAAGTGTCGTAAGTCCCGCGTGCAACTTATTCTCTTCTCGGTATACGAGTAAAAAACGGCGCGTCTCCATAAATCATTCGGAAGGGTGAGCGCGGCGAGCTTGCGTAGTCCAATGGGCCGCGGACGATCGAAACGCGTCGATTTGTTTACCAACAGAGCTTCCGAAGCGACGACACGAATATCATCGACGAGTGATCCAGTTTCGGCGGATCGCTCGCACAACCTTGAACTACAATAAACCCGTGCGTCGCTCGATCGAAGCACGTATTATATGTGTATAAATTCGCATACGGCACCGCTGCGAGCGTGGGACGACGCGAAGAATTTATTCGACTAATCGACGTCTGACATATTTTTCGTGTATTAATACCCGATACATATATGTGTGGGTGCTTGTATTCGTACCATATAGCTGGTACATGCGATGTGCGCGCGAGAGAGAAAGGGCAACGTCGTCTCGATCTTAAACGCTCGACGATCACTTGCAGCTCGACAAAAATTTGCTCAGCTCGCCAAAACTTCTCGGTTTTTTTCTCGCAATTATACGTGGATATGCTATAGGCGACAGAAGAACAGAAGGTAGGTGCGTAGAAGACATTGCGATGCGCGACGATCAACTTTACGATGCATGCGGCTGCCTATCTTTCATAATACGTGCACTCGGGGATAATTATAGCGAGCTCGGATCGGACGGCTCGTGCGCGCTTCATTGGCAATTCTCGATTGCCATGATTGCGACCGATACTTGTGTATATAGCGACGATATAAGCGCTGCAGCTGACATTAGCGACGACCGAGCACCGCTGCGATGCGAGCTCGAGTGAAAAAATTCTCGATTGCTCGAGAGTTGCCTTTTTTTTTTCGTTTCGCTCAAACGATTGGCACTGGCTGAGATCGGCGTCATTCCGACCGATCGACAGCTTGCATATTTATATTACACGTTTAATAATACACTCGCGTCGAATTCGGATAAATCTGTCTCTTTGCTCCTCTCTTTGTCCGTGTAGGACTAATTTTGAAACGCGCCCGACCTTTCGCATGGTATAATTATAATAATTGCGACGAAGAGACCATCAGCTCTGCCTCGTATCATTATATTCGCAGCTTGTTTGTACCGAAGCTCTCTGCGCGGCTCGAGTGCTGAAAGAATCAACGAGGCACGCACGACGAAGGTCGGCCGACGCCGTATACGCGCGATCAGCTGTATCAGCTTTCGCATTAAGCTCGTTCTCTGTGCGGCTCGCGCGCGTATCTTTTTCAAAGCCCGCAAGTATGCGTGCACTGCTCCATTATGTTTACATTAAAAATATATATGATGCGCGTCAGAGCTTGCAAGCGTGTATCGAAAATATTTTTACTTTTCGACTCGCGCGCGGCGCGGCGATTTTATTAAAAATACATTTAATAAGCCGGGCTCGCGGACTGTCAGCGGGACGAGCATGATTGATTGTTAATATACGGGTTAAATATTTGCACGCTGACTGTGCGCCGCGCACACTCGCTCGACTCGGTGCCAAAAAAACGAGAAAGAGCTTGCAGCCGCGTTAAAGCGAAAATTCGCTTGTTTTCCTTGGCTTTCAGGAACGGACTTGAAAAAAGATCCCATAATCGCGGCCTACAAGGAAGCTTGCGCGAAGCACAAAGCGAATCCCTACCAGAGCATCATCTATCAAGTCAAGGTAGCCGTTTGACGATCATTGATCTATGTCAACCATGCGTTCTACGAAAAAAGATAAAAATGACGATGATTGTTCGCAGAGCGCGGAGAACATGGACGATCGCTGCGAGGAGCTGAATTTCGAAGGGGTGACGCTCTACGTGCAGGACTGCGAGGCCCTCGAGGAGATCTTCCGCCGAGTCTTGTTTCGCAAAGTCGATCTGTCGAGCTCGATCGGCCACGACGCGGTACGTATACCGCAAATTACAACGGAGAAAATTATGATCGAGCTTTATGACCCGACAGGCGGCCGAGGCTCTATTCCAGCAGTTCGAGTACTACGAGCCAGTGACCCATCTCGACCTGTCCAACAACACCTACATCGGCTATCACGGCTGGACAGCCTGCAGTCGAATGTTGAGAAAAGTAAGTCCGCGCGACAGCTGATTGTGCATTAGGCATTACAATAATAATCATAACCGACAGACGAGATCGCTAAAGCGGCTCGACGCCAACAACGTGAGGCTCAAGGACGACTACATGACGGTGCTGATGCGCGGCTTCCGCTACGCCTACCTCAACGTCCTGAGCATAAGCTCGAGCAAGCTCAACGGCAAACTGCTCGAGCTCCTCGTCACGGCCCTCAAGTTCAACATGGCTCTGCGCGAGCTCTACCTCTGCGACAACCAGATCCAGGGCACCTTCGACTCTTGCCAGCTCGAGACGCTGCTCAAGTTCAACAGCCGGCTGAGATACCTCGACTTGAGGTAATTCATCCTCTTATACATTGAGTGTGATTTGCGCGAGCGACCGTCTCATTTATCCTCCTATTGCTTCTACGCCTTCGTGCAGCGACAATCGCATTCAGGACGAGGACATGTACTACATCGTCAACGGGCTGACGCACCAGCTGCACTTTGGCCTCTTCAGCAAGTCCAAGCGAGGTTTGGAGACACTAGTACTTGACAATAACAAACTCACGAGGCGAGCCTCGACGCACATTAACGCTGCCATTGTAGGTAAAAGCAATTGCTACGACTACTATCCATTCTCTTAACTATGCCTCCTGTAATGAACGTCGCCGCAATTATAATTCGCACCACTGATTATATTCCCCCTTTTATCCTTATCGCTAATTTAATGCTAGCCACTTTTCGCATCGGTAATCGCAATGCTCGCTATCGTTTTGCGCCATATCCATTTGTCGCTAGTTCGACGATTGCTCTCACTGACCTGGACACGATTTTTTGATTGTTCACGCACACACACACACACACCCACAGAAAGGATCGAAAACTTTGGAGTGCTTGAGTCTTGCGGGTATGCCCCTGCAGGATGATACCATCATGGACATAAGGGAGTCTCTGCTGGCGAATCAGCAGCTCAGCCGATTGATACTCGAAAATACGGAAATTACCGATTTCGGCGCCGAGGAATTGGCCAGAATTCTCAAGAATAATGACGTCATTGAGGCCCTGGATCTGCAAAATAATCCCATCTACAAACCGGGTCTCCTGAGTCTTGTCGAAGCCATGGAGCATAATAAAAGAATATCCGAGATCCACGTCGATGAAAAACCTAAAGTCAAAACGGTAACCGATTGATCGTTGTGTAACTTTTTTGCTCGAAGTATCGATTTTTCCTTATAATCGACGCCTATATCGATAATTTTTCAGGTGACCAAAATCAAAATCAAGTACAGCGAACTGTATCGTCAAATCCAGAGTTTATGCGAGAAAAATGCCGAATTGATAAAACTCGAAACCGGTGAGCTCTTGATTTTCAGATTAACCAGTGTAAAATATAAGTCATTTTACATATTGTTCTTTTGTTTTCAGCCCTGATCGAAGCCGAGGCCGATGAAAGTGAAGACAGCGATGAAAATAGTCAGCTTTTCGGAGGTGACGACGATCTCAACGATCTCGAAAAACAGCAAGACCAACTTCCGTCCGAATACAAACGCTTTGCCAATTGGAAAGTTTAATTGATTTTGTACGATTCTGGACAAATTTTCCATTGCTTGCACAGGCCATCGCGTCATGACATATTTTTCAGCAAAACTTGATGCAGCAGTGATCGGCACTGGCTCGCGCTGAAATACTTCGTTATAAATTTAATACCTATTTGATAAGAGAACAATTTCATGTTTAAATGATCGCTTCATCATTATATCTTATTATTTATTGTCATAACAGTACACTCTTTAAGTTATTAAATTTATTTTTTCGATATTAATGATAGAGGTATTTTTCATTTCTCCTAAATTTTTTCAATTTTGATTTTATATTTCAGAAAAAATGCTCAATCCATAAAAAAGTTGTCAAATAATTGCAACGGTCATTAAAATATTATCATCTTACATTTTGACAACTCATTAAACTTGACATTTAACTTTATGTTTTATGAAAATTTTTTCTCAAAATATTTTTAAATAGGCTATACAACACTGGATCACGTTTTCTTCATATTCAATATGTTTTTACTCCAAAAGTTACAATTGAAGCATTCAATTATCAAAGCTAAAAGGAGGAGGATATTAGCATGACCATTTTCAATGGATTAGAATCAACATTGTATTTTTCTATATTCATGTTTTGTTAATAATCAAATTCACGCCAAAATATCGCTTTTTAATTTAATGTTGTCGTACAACTCAACAAATAAAAAGAGGATTTATTCATGAGAACAATTAATTTTGAAGTAACTGTTGTTATCATTGTAAAGTTACTCTTTCGTCCAAACAACTGCAAGGTAATAACATTCTTTAAATACACAAACTTTTTGGAAAAATTACTTATATATGTTGGTCTTAATATCAATAATACAAAAATCTAGAGAATAGTTTTCATCCATGAGTAAATTCATTGTTTAAGTAAAAACAAAGTATAATATTGTCTCAGTTTAATATACTCTTTTTCTATTTTTTCATAAAAATAACATAAGTCATAGAAGAAAAGTATACATAGAGTAATGAATGACTTATTAGTAGTATAGCTTTTTACAATAAATTTTAGTAATACTAGATTTTACAAGAACATTCATACATTCATTTCAAGATTTTCCAGTTGGACTCATCAATGTTAAGAAAAAAAAAACATGAAATGTCACAGTTCAATATTATAATTTACGAATTTTTTTTTTTAACTGCTTCTCTTTTATCAATCGGAGGAACAACATCGCTTATCCAGCTAAGATACTGATCATTTCCATTTTGGATCTAAAATAATAAATCAAATTATTGGTTTAAATAAATTACATTTACAAAAAAATAACTTTTAGACTCACTGGTAATGAAATCACTTCACAAACTTCATAGGGATGATTCTCTCTGTTAGATTAGATAATCAATATACATTTAAACATTTTTAACAATTGGTAAAATTTTAAAGATTACTCACTTAACGAATTTTGTGAGAGCATCAACAGTATCTGTTCTTGTTTTGATCATCTATAAGTATACATTTAAAGAAAATAAATATACATACATTATTTATAAGATAAGTCATTACTATGTTTAAACTCACCAGTAAAAGCTCATTATCTTCATTAATTTCATTCTTCCATTCATATCTGAAATGTATAGAAAATTGAAACAACTTTTCTGAAAATATGGTAAAAGTAATTCTTACACAGAAGTAATCTTTGGAATGATGTTGACACATGCTGCAAGCTTCTTTGACACTAATCCACTGCAGAAAAAACAATAATAATCACTTGGCAATTCTACATTAACAAAAAAAATGTATGATCTTAAGGAGGTTCCGTCGGGGTAGGTTTCCGATATGCGACTATGATTTTCTTATAGTTTGGATCATAACGAATCCATTGGTATGCTTATTAATATGGGTAGCCAGGCAAAATCCGGAGATATTTCAATCCAAAGTTGACTTGTTATGCAGCAGAATAACATGGCTCTTATGACAAGGAGAAACAAAAATTTTTTTTAGCATCTCATTAGTCATAAATACTCAATGTTTCCCAAGCAAGAAATATACGGTTTTTTAGATCTGAGTCTCTACTTTCTAGTGATATGTCTATCAATATGGGAAGCCAGTGAAAATCGAAAGAAAATGTTCGATGAAAAAAAAAACGGGCGTCGAGCGAAGCACTCCGTCGTCGCGAGATGGGCCGCCATGTTTGTTTACATGTCTGTAAAGTCGCGCGGAATTTGAATTCGCGAGATGATTG
>CACVKI010139137.1:0-12902 GCA_902732785.1 Trichogramma evanescens
CCTCTCTCAACGGCTTTCTACTCTCTTCACACGTCCTTCCTCTCTCGCGGTCTAATTGCGAATCTTGTGTGTGTGCACTGTCGCGCAGATCCACCACGCATCGAGCGCGATGCGCTCGATTCGCAAAGATCGATTTGCTCTTCAGTGCACGTGGTCCGAGCAGCGCGTCCGAGGTTAATTTGGCTCTTCCTTTGCCCTGAACCCCGAACGCGCGCTCAAGTGATACTCAGCTTCCCTACTTTACCATACTTCTCGGCCGCGCATCTCACTCGCACATACACACATTACAGGAGGTCGTAATTTGCATATTCGACGCATAGTGACATCGTCACAGTGTATATAGTATGTGGGTGTGCGTTGACAGGCGAAATGTGGTGTGTCGTCGCGCGTCTGAGGAAAAGTGCGCGCGCGCTAATTCCGAAGCGCCACTCACTTTATATTATATCCTCAGCACACATGTTAATTTAATGAATGGACATTCGTTCATTGCGTATATACACTTTGGCCTTTTCCTTTTTGTATCTCGCTCGTAAACACGTATACACAATAATACTTGGATGTCACATTCGTTACGTAAGATTTTCTCTCTTTCGTGGATGAAAAAAAATGATAATACGTACGACGAGCTTTTCACGATTCATTCCGATTGAATCAAAAAAAAAAAAGGAAAAAAAAGGAGGCGAAGCGTGCTCGACTTTAAATTAAGAACGCGTATAGTAGTGTACTACTTACACGGCGCTTTGCTTTTGAGAAAAAAAGCTCTCGCATTTTTCGGGCTGGATGGGCAAGCTCGCGACGATTTATGTAAAAGGTGCTCTGCACAGCCTCCTCTCTGGAAAATGACTTAAACTTTTAAATAATGATGATGTAACTAGGAGCGATAGAATGTAAAAAATGCAGCATTACGCTTTTTACAGTGATATAACGTGCGTGCGCGTATACGGGGCTGCTACCACTACTAGTACTACTCTCTGCACTCACTCGTAGTAGTAGCAGCAGAACTGCGCGAACCCCAGAGCCGAGAGGTATACATATAACAGAGCTACCCGTGAATCATGTTGGGCTTTATGGATTGAAGCGAAAGAGATAGTAGAGAAGAAGAAGGCAGCGCCAGGTAAAAAGCATTTGGTCTCTGGTGCGTCGTCATATTCGCGAGTAAGAGAGAGCAAGAGAGAGAGCAAGGTGATGTATTAAGTTCTGAAGAGTGCGTTGAGTGCACATACTTAGCTCGGGTATATAGCTACTTCTGGGCTGCTGCCGAGGTATAAGGATAGTAGCAGCACGCGATCGCGCAGGCAGGCGGCAGTATCCTACCTATATACCCACCGCCGCGCGTGTGTCTCTCCCTTTCAAGGCACGAGGCAGGCAGGCAAGAGAGCAACGGTATATAGCAGCAGCAGCAGCCCCCCGTTTTCTAGTGGATATACATCTCGCCCAGCTAGCTAGCTAGCTATGATACGATATCTGCACGCGCAACGCACTTTAATATATGATGATGCAAACGTCGTATAATTTTACAGCTCTATCCGGCCTCTATATACCGAATGCCGTCTTATACTGCGCGATACGCAAAGCGAGGCTCCGTTGGAGAGAGAAAAGAAGGACTTTTGAGCGCCGGGCTCTTCTCTCTTTCTCTCTTTATATACATTTCTTACGGATGAAATAATAAAACAACACGATGCTGCATAATAATATAAGAACCCGACACGCAGGGCATGAATCATCATCGAGATGGGTCCGCGTCATCTGGTCGACTTTCGGGAGCTATAGCAAGCACAAGACAATTCCAAGTCTACACGAACTATACGAGTGTGATTCACACGTTATATACAATATACATAATTTAAAGCTCGACGCAAAATTCCACTTATCCCCGTAAGCTTTAGTCGCGCGCGATGTATACGATATTGCGGTGCTATAATCTGCCTCTGCCCCTCCGTGCACGATTGCTATCCGTATATATACGCGCGGGGGGGTAGGTGGCCGTAGAAGGCGAGAGAGATGGAGAGAACTTGGCCTTCATTGTTTCATCCCTTGAATCTTTTATGCGCGCGTAATACCGCCTTATGCCTCGTGTTATACGCGTGCCTCTCTCGCATCTAGCTGTTGCTTCTCTCTCCTCCTCCTCCTCCTCCCTGCCGCAGCGATGCGCTGCTCACCCTGGGTTATTTACGATTATTGCTTCGTTCGCTCGGCCTCGCTAGCTCTGTATAATAATACACTCACACACACACACACGCGTAGAGTATATAACGGGATAAACGCGCGAGCGTGCGCGGGTGGGCGAGGTTCTGTTTTAGCGGCGAGAGGAGGTCGAGCTGTACCCTGTGTATTATATTGTTTATAAGCTGCGGACGATCGAGCATGGCGCGTTGTGCGTTTTAGGCCGCCTCGAGACCTAGACTACCGTTTGGTGTTGGCGATGTTATACGTACAAATTGCCCCGTGATCATATATAACGTAGACTATACAGACACGGCACGCGCGCCTAAATGAAATAAAATTTCCTGCGCGTTCGTATCTCGTGAGCAAAAGCTTATAACGTCAAATCACTATTATTGTTATTGTTATTATCTTGACTCGTCGCGTCGTTGATATACATCGAGCGTTGACTCGCACGCCGACCTTTTTTTCATCTCTTTCACCGCGGCGTACATCATAATATACTCTATGTAGAACTCATCGTCGTCGTCGTCGTCTACTCCGCACCGCCGCCGAGTGTCAAGTGCAGCAGCAGCAGTAGCAGCCACGACGACTGATGCGCGGCGCGCGCGGAAAAACGTCCAATGTATTATACATATATAGCGCGAGCGGGCACATAAACGTCTACGACAGTTTCAATAATATAATACTGTATATATAACTCCTTTTCTAACCGCACGGTGCAGTCCCATTGTAGTATATTATATAATACACAACAACAACCGCGCGCACACCTGCAGCAGCTAGCTCACACATCCACACCCTTGATCTTTTATCCGGGCGTATATATAAACGGCATTATGTAGAAGTCATGGAGCTCTCTTTCTCTGTATACTATATAATACCATTCCGCCGTGAGGGCTGAGAAAAGACGAGAGAAGGAAAAGGTTGGCAGGCGCCACGCGCAAGCTTGTCAATATCGCGTCCTTGTGTGATACTGAAATATTCAACATCCATCGTAAACATTTTACCTGCTGCTGCCTCGCAGCTTTTCTCCCTTTGTGTCTGTATATACTATATAGCAGTAGTCTCTCTCTCGACACCACCACCGTAATACTTATATATATATTGATTGATATTTTTCTCGATGCTCTCGACACCCACACACACACACACTCACACACTGTTTTGCCGTAATGGCGAATATTTTATTTTATTATTATTATTATTATTATTTTTATGGGATGCGTGGTGAAAGCTCGTGAATATAATAAAAAAAAATATATAGTATATGCAAAACACCTGCGCGCGTGCGAATAAAGAGTCCGCGTACACACATGGAATCTTTCCATAGAGAACAGGTGCGTCTCGAGACAGATGAATAAAGCGATGTCTGACTGATGGATCGTATAATACACTATAATCTTTGTTACTTCTTGCATTACGACACTCGCGTTGATGAAAATTGTCGCGGATATACACACACACATATAAGAAATCGAGCGACACGTGTATAATCAGCCGATAGCTCTCCGTATTATATAATAACGCGTAAGAATATAGGCTTATAGATATATAACGGCAATAGCGAGCTGCCACGTAAGAGATAACCGGATAGAGGGACTATCTCAATCGGTCCACACCAGTGCTTTCCACGCGCGCGGCTTATATACAAATAGAACGTGTATACGTGTGTGCCCCATGTGTGCGAGGAGGGTAAAATCTCTCTCTCTCTCTCTCTCTCTCTCTCTCTCGCTCGCCTATGAGCTTTTCTCACTCACTCGCTCGGCATTTCCTCGGGAGAAACTCTAACGCGTGTGTGATGCGATTTATATATATACAGTTCGAGAAGACGAGATGCACGACGTACGTACGTGTGTACGAGCGCTAAGTGTTCGATCGCTTCGCGGAGGGAGCTTTGTTCCTTTTCCTCTGTCTATCTATCTATCTTTCTCTCTCTCTCTCTCTCGAAACTCTCGGCGCGAACGTCTAATAAGTATTGCATCGGATCTTCTTCCTCCTCCGAGCACACACATACACGTATTACGCGCGCCACGTCAGGATGTTACACTTCACGCGTAAGTGCCTTTTTTCCCTTATATATAGCTAGCTGCTAACCGATCGATTAACGAGCTAGGAGGGATGCTATTTTTTTTTCTCTTTCTCTCTGCACCTAGCTCGCGTCTATTTTTATTTCCCTTCGACACCCTCCCAAAGGTCTTTCAACTCTTTTTTTACTATTAGTAAATTATACGTCGAACGCGTTTATTCTACGTAGGTATATAGGGAAGCATCGACGCGTGGAATATTTTCCATTGTCACGATCCTCGATGACGCGTTAAAGGGGGAGCATTACCTGGTGTATACACTCGATACATCGACAGCTCGGCTGCTGCTACGAAGCATCGATTCATTTTTTTTTATTATTTTCATACACACTTACTTTCGTCTTCGATCGCTTCGTAAAGATATGCAAGTATACGAAAAATTTCATCGCGTCACGATTTCATTAACCCAGCGCTTACTTGGTATTCTTTTGCCTGGCAACAACGACAAAAACAAAAAGAAAACTAACGTTTAGTGATGTACTTTGCGAGAAAAATAGTTTAGCTTCGAACGACGTGCGGACACGAGGATGAGCTGCTATATGTAAGCTGCAGCTGGGCTCTCTCTCTCTCGCTCGTGCGTCGCTATCCTGTGTGTGTGTAGTATAGTATACGAGCGAAAAATCCAATTTTTCTAAAGACCCCCTACAAAACGTATAGCGGAGGAGGAAAGTGCGCAGCAGCAGTGGATCTCGCTGCCAGAATTTCCGAATTCAAGACACGTGGAAGAGCTAGCGAAATCGAGCGGAAAGATGTGAGAAAAATTTGATATCCCCCCCGGTTCACTCGCCTCGTCTAGCTCGCTCGCACGCAGTTCCAGCATAGCATTATCCCGGCTTTTCTAGCTGGGGGTAGTGGTGCTAGCTTATACTGGGCGAGGGGCGAAGAGAGAGGATGAAAAATAATCATCAATCGATCGGCGATTAAAGGGACTTTTTCGCACTTACGTACAATATACCTACCGGCGTGACTTATATCCACACCACCCCGACGACGACGCGTACACAATGGAAATACGACGCCGTATACCTTTATATATACTTTTCCGGAGCGAGCGATGCTGTACTACCTACCTACCATCCATATAGCCCATATAATGCTCGTGAAAAATATATATCCCAATGACTTTCCGTCTTGCGCCATCTACGGACTTGCGAGAAATTTTCCTTCTCTCCCTCTCTCGTTCGCGAAACCCAAGGGAAATTTTAACCTACACACACTCCACAGGGCAGGGCAGTGGACTCGAGCTACACATATATTATATATACATCAAATACGCGCCGCGGGCGTTATATATTATGCTGCTGCTGCTGCCGCGAGATCTCGAAGTCGTCGCAAGTCGCCAAGCAACAGCGCAACAGCAACGTCGCGCACGAAAAGGCAAAATAGTTAAAGTGCAAAGCACACGACAGCCAAGATAAATCAATCGATTCCAGGGGCCAGTCAATTTTACTCAGCGACTGTAATGTTCGTGTGCGGTTTAACGTCGTGTTTTACAACGCCGCGCGCGAAATTGAAAGATAACGCGCGCGAACGACGTTGGCCTGAAAACTATTTCTTAGGCGAGTCTCGTATTTTCATTACGTATATTGTAACGTTGTGCTCTTTGATCGACGATAATAATTCGTGCTTATGACAAAAAGAAAAGCGATCGTCTTCTTTTTCCGAATCGATCCGCCTAACGAAAGAGACAAAATCGGCATCGGTGAATTATCAAAAGAAAAATTACGCGTCTTAAAGATTTTGAAAACCCGGCAAAGCTCTATATAGCCTCAGCTTCGCTCTCTTTATATAATCCATTGTCTGTCTCGTCGTCGTCGTCATCGTGCTGCATTGATTTCCGCGCAAGTAGCTCCCAAAGCATATTAATTAATCCGTCATTGGCAGACTAATTGGCTGTTCCCCGTAGTGTATAATCTCTTAGCTCGAGCAGCAGAGTAGAGTCTCGGGAGAGGAGCTGCTGCTATATAGTAGCGAACTATCAGTCAGTCAGCAAGCCTGGCGGACCGAAGCAGCAGCAGCAGCCTTAGCGACACAGCACGAGAGACAGGAGCTATATAACGCGATATATATAAAGGTCAACGCTCAGCCGAGTAATGTTTCCGAGTGTGTATAAGCTCGCAGTGGCAGTAGAATGAAATAAAACCCAAATGACGCGGCTTTAGTATTCGACTCGCTCGGCGAAAAGAGTATGTATGTATATAGTTGAGCGATATATAGAAAGGGAGAGAAGGAAGAGGATGAATTGAATAGGACTATATGAGACTAATTTATTTATGCTGCACCAGTGCGAGAGCTGCTGCAATGCGAGTATACGTATTGCTGCTACCGCTATATACGCGGCTAAAGGTTCACGTACAAATGAAGGGTAGAAAAATGAGAAAGCGCGAGGCAGAGAGAGAGAGAGAGAGAGAGAGAAATAAAAAAAGCGAAGCAGAGTGAGGGAGAGAGGGACTATTGTGCCCGCAGTTAACAACTACTTCAGCTCTCAGAGAAATACAAAGGCTTTTTGACTCTCTCTCTCTCACTCGTAGAAACCTCCGCGCGTGTGCCCGCGCGCTACTGCTGCGCTTTCAACTCGCTCTATATAAAGCTCGCGCGGCGCGACGTACAGTGGTACAAGCTCGGCGGCAGCAGCAGCGATGTTTTAGAAGAATACAAGAGAGCGAGAGAGCGGCAAGTATTTCAGAAAATAATGCCCATAAGCTGCGAAAAATTTCTTTTTCGTGCATCGATCGTTTTATACATATCGCGGGGTCACATATAAACTAGTAGTATTAATATTAATTAATCGACCGGGCGTGCGCGCGCGCTTCGTGCGTGCCTCAGCTGCCAAATTAATGTACGAGTGTATAAGTACGACAGCTGCAACGCGGCTGACGCATCGCAGCAGCAGCACCACCTCGTCAATGAATTCCCTTAATTTACGACGTTGCGCGGGTATTTTTTTGCGTTTACATTTATTATTATTATCATTGAACTCCAGCGAAGAAACGTGAGGAATTTTGTTTTTTTTCTTTCGTGTATCAATTTTAATGTACTTAATATACGGGACGAGCGATTACACACACCTTCGCGATCTTTTCATTACGTTTTAGACCGAATGAATTTTTTTTCTGCGGGGGAGAGAGAGGAGGGACAAAATTTATGAATTTCGTGATCGAGAATCCGAACGTGCTTTTTACGTAAAAACGCCACTGCCACTATCCCCGTTCACCGATGTCTTTCACAATTTTCGTGATAGTTGCTCATTTCAAGCTTCGTACGTATTTTTCCTGATATTTTGAATGCCGTTAACATGAACATTTTGCGATGAGTCGTAAATGTTTCAATGTTGAAAACTAGCTCTAATTACACACGCAGAGAAAATATACGCGTTCGAGGTAGGACCTGTATCCAGCGAAAATCGCCGGAACGCTTGCCTGGCTCAATTGCTGGCCGTCCGGCGATGATACCCGGAGACTCCAGCGTCGCTTTGGTCGCTCGCACGCTGGGACTTGAGTCGACCTATTTTGTGAGATATTCGACTTTAAAAGTTTCTCGGCGATTTTCTCAAGAAAAAATGAAAATTTCAGAAAATTTAACCATACCATTGGAAAGCTGAGACAATTTTCTGTCGGAATGGTGCATTCATTAATTTTTCAAGGTTTTTTTTCAGCGAGTTACAAATTTAGCGATCAGACTAAATAATGCCACGCGGCCGTAGTTCGACTCAAGTCCCAGCGTGGTGTCTCCGGCGATCATCGCCGGACAGCCAGCGATTGAGCCGGGCAAGCGTTCCGGCAATTCTCGCTTGATACAGGTCCTCCCTCAAACGCGTATATTTTCTCTTCAGTGCACGTACAATTGCAACGATCCGTACCGTCGCCGTATATGCGATTCACACTTATGTCCTGGGTGGGACAACTCGTTATCGGATTGCGAGACGCCACCTAGTGAGTAATAGAATCGTTTACAAGACGCGGATCTCTGTTGCGTGCAGAGTGCGCCAGTCGACTCGAGCTCATACAGCCGCGGATAGAGGGTCTTGATGGTCGTGCTTGGACGGGTGCTCGAAGATAACAGCCGAATTCGTTCGACAGCTGTCCCATAGCCGTCGCGCCCTCGACTTTCGACTCTGGTCGTGTAATATAATTTCGCCTTCTTTGCTAGCATATTTTTCATTTATATCTCGTACGATCGTATTCGTAAGCTTCGTCGTGAGTTGGCTCAATTATGCGAAACGAAACGGTTAACAAGTGACGACGTAGGGTTTATATTAGAGTACGTTCCACGCGATGATTCGCGCGCGAGCAATTGAAGAAAGTCAATTGGCCCGACCTTGACTTCGTACATATACGACGCAACCATCCTCGAATCGCGACTCGTTTTCATTCATATCGCATTCGTATATATTCCTCGATAAATATGACAGACGAAAACTTACGAACGCTTACATATGAGCATAGAAACGTGTATATATGCGTGGACGGGCGCACGACTTGGCGCAAGCGAGGCAAAGCGATGAATAAAGGATGCGGCACGGTGAATTCTCTGGCAACTGCTGCGCGCAGCAGAGAGAGATCTAGACACGGAGAGAGATCAGAGAAACGCCCAAAGCGGCCTCGCGGCATCCACACACCAGAGCGTATGAGCGAGCGACGCAACAACTTGTTAAATCCAATGAACACCAGCTTTTGGACGGGGGGTGGCCNCCCCCCCCCGTGACTCGACTCTCCAGCTCTCTAGCTCCCGGAGATCATGATTTATTCAGCGCCTGCGCAGGCCTCGAGCGATTTATCATCGATTAATCAAAGGCCGCGTTTTCTCTTTTGCTTAAATTATTATTATAACGTATCTAGCGTGTACCTACGTGCTCTCAAAGGCAGAATTTATACATATAACCAAAGCTTCGCGATGTAAAGTGAGTGAATTTTCTTCGCTCGTGTGTATGTCGAAATTTTAGCGAATTTATGGAAGATGAGAGAATGATATCGATGAGTATCTTTTGTGGTGGTATTTATTTTCAGATAATGAATTTTTCATTGAGTTGATGCAAGAAAATAATTATTTCAGGTTTTCATACGTGTGTGTTTTCAATCGATTTGATATCGCTACTGATATTAAGTTTATTGCTCGACAAAAGTTCAGTTCAGGGACGTGTAGAACGATATAATAGCTGCTACGTAAGAAAATGAGGGTTTCATTACCTGCACAAAAACAAATGGTATTTTAGGTTTTTCTCACAAAATAGGAAATTTATACTTACAGAACTGCAAGTTTCTAAATTTAACTCAATTAGTGGTCCAGCAGTCAGTGCAAAAGATTGTTCGGCTCTCATAAAAAAACTCTTTTATAAAAAAACTTCTTCAATAATTGACTAGGTAAACAAATATAAATTATAAGAATCGTATCTATAAAAGATCCAATCAACATTGTAAATGCTGCGGCAAAGTCCGTATCCATCATAATCATCACCTTATTTTAAGAATAAATTATAATAATGCTATGAAAAGGCTTGACATTCAGGCCATCAACAAAACTTGAATTGGAAAGCGCTAACTAGTGCCTCCGAAGTCTTTTTTTTTTAGTAGACAAAAGAGAAGTATGTGTGACAGTCGAATTTCAGTGTACAAATGTTTTGCACTTACAAGGACAGTTTTCTATCTCCAGGATTACAGATCTTTCATGAAAATTTTTTAGAATCAGAAGAATCGTATTTAAAATAATTTTCCATAAAAATAATAAAGCTTTGCGATCTTCAATATTTCTTAATGTGAATAACGAGAAAGAACAGAAAAGATTCATGTATAATGTATATAACAACCGGAGTTGAATCAATCAGTTTGTAGGTTTTTATTGGCTTAAATATACATTATGTTGCCAGAGCGCTTTTAGCTTGGGTTGAATCAATCGATTGCAGGTTTGAAGATACGACATCTATAGTCGGATATGCATAGCTCATATATAAGAGGTCACCGATAATAACAATCTGCAGGAATCGGTTGCTCAAAATATTTAATTTTGGTTTAATTTCAAAAAGAGGCAAACTCGATATTGACTACTTGACGGTATTTCATAGAAAATTCAACTATTTATAGTAATTAAATATTTTATGCACGTAATGTTGATAATTCAATTTTTTTATCATATAGTTAAACGATACGAAATAATTTTTATTGGAGTGAATCTTTTCTATGCGCTATCACACATTTATGTCCAATTGAAAGCGAATAAACTAAAATGAATATTTGTTAAAATTTTAATATCGTTTTTATTTTTTCCTATTTGGTATAGTAGTCATCCTATTTTCAATTTTTGACATAAAAATTTATCCCCGTTTTTCGAGACCGACCAGCAAAAAAGCCCTTCGTATAAGCGGCCCAAGGGCAGATGTATCTACAAGTGTACATCGTACATTATACAGTGTGGTACAATTGTCGAGGTCTTGCAACTGGTTGCTGCTGCTGCTGCCTATCTCTCTGTATTGAGAAAGCTCATCGGTGCAGGGGTGCGGATGGGTAAATGCACGCGGAGCTTTGGTCTCCTCGGTATGTAATCTGCTTTCTCCGTTAGACTGCTGAGCGACGACTGGACGCGACTATACACCTTAATGGACGGCCGCCGATGAGAAAGCTCTGTTATGCACAATCTGCAGATAATATATCCTCTGCCCGGCCGATCGCAGATTGATTTACCCTCGATGCAAGTTGTATTACACGCGCGTATGTGTATTATATTGCGGCTGATCTCGGATATAACAAGTACTTTAATATGCGTATTGACCTACAATCGTGCGTATGGGTCAAATCACTGCCGAATTCTGCACATAGTATTCACCAAGTTCGAGCGCGCATATATCCACATCGTGTTCGAAGCTCCGGCAAAAACCCAATACGCATCCTTTGGTTTCTCTCGCGCTGCAGCCCCGCATTACGTAAGAGAGACTACTTCCAAGACCTCGTGGTACACACTATACTGCTATATGCTGCGCCAGCTCAGACTCGAGGTAGTAGCATAAGAAATGCAATCTCGTAATCTTTGACACGCGTACTCGTCTCTCGTTCCTTTTCTCCTGCTTCCTCTTTTTTTTTCTCCACCTTTTTTTTTCGTCGCGTCTCTCCGGTAGGTATGATACGCTGGATGCAAAAAAGGAACACCCGGTAGTAGGTATATACGTAAATGTGAAAAAAATCAGCCAAAAGAAGAGAGAGCAGCGCGCGACACGCGGCATACGAGAGTGACTAGCAGTAGCTCGAGGCACTCTCCGGATAAAACGATAAAAGCCCGAGTACTTTTCTTCATATTTCCGCGCGTGCATACGCCGCTGATATATATAAGGATATAAGGAAGCGGCAGCGGTGGCTCTGAAGCATCTCTAGCAAAAGTTTCGAGTCTTTGAGTATGCGTGTGTACCACGTATCCATGGTGAACGAGAAGAAAAAAAGGGTCAAAGCGAGTGGCGCACACATAGTCTCATTTGTACGTACATACCGTCTTTACTCGTGAAGCACGTATGAGACAGCTCGTTGATAATCTCTCTTTCTCGCGATCGATGAATTATTTTCTTAGTTGAGGGATTCGAGGGACACAAAATGACACAGTTGTTTCATCTTTTGGACACATATATTTTGAACAACTCAATTACAAAGTGAATTATAAACCATACCACCTCTTTGTCTCTAAACATCTGCTCATTATTTGACGCTCCAAAGATTGTCTCGATTCCGTTAACTCGTCCCGTACCGCTGTCCAGTCCGGCTCCTCGTCGCTCATGATTTCGGGCTGCTGGTGGTGCTGCTGTTGATGCTGTTGATACTGTTGCTGCTCGTTTACTCTTGCTGCAGTTTGTCCCCGTGTTGCGAGTAGCTCTCGATCTCGGTGTTGAATCGTCGTCACTGCGAAAGAGAAAATATAATTCAAGTTGTAAATACCGAGAGTTATATGAGACACCAAAGTAAAAAAAAAAACGAAAATCATTGAAACGCATTGATGCTTGACAGTTCATAATTTTGATTTGTAATTATTGTACAACCAAGATAGATACTATGAAAATTCCAATTAATTAATTTTTTTGTATAAAAAATTGTCAAGCACGAATACATAATCATTAGAACGGGAGATAATCACTTTTTCAAGCGTATGATGTCGAGTACGAAGGGCGACGCGTGCTGCTTCATCGGCTCGGAATCCACGAGCTCGGCCATGTGCGTGTTGGCGTACAACACACCGTCCATCCTGAGCTCCGGTGCCCTGTGTTTCTCCGCGTAGTTCAACACCTGGATGCAGTTCTCCACGCTCAGCAACGAGCGAAGCTTCTCCTCGCAGACCAGCTTCAACGGCTCGATCTGATACTTGTCGGCGGCTGCCAAAAGTTCGCAGTAAGCCCCGCACTCGAGTGGCGGCTTCTGCTGGACCGAGCCCGTGTAGACGTAGCGCAGCATCTCCACGACGATCTCGCGACGTATGTCGACGATCTCCACGACGTTCTGCTGTGCCTCGAGCATCTCCGCGCTGAACATGGCTCGGAAGACGGGTGATGCACCGGCCAAGACGAGCTTGTGCGCTGGTACGGGCTGCTGCTGCGGCTGCACGGGGAATTGCAGGTTCACGTCGCTACTACGCTCGTCCAGAAATATCCAGTCGTATCTGGCCAGTGGCTCGATCTTCTGTCGC
>CACVKI010139140.1:0-11081 GCA_902732785.1 Trichogramma evanescens
GTTTTAAAATCTGAATACGGCATCAGAAAGGTATGACAAAAACCTATCAAACACAACATTGACTTTTTTCCGTAGGTGATTGTGCCCTTTTTTGAAGAAACGAATACACTTTTCTTGATTTACGCAAAAACAACGCTGTATTTATCTAATTTTTCATTAGTTTCGATGAGGCTTAGAATTGAATTTTTGATAGTTAAATAAAGGGGGGCAGTGGTTTTGGTTTTTACATACCTTTCTGAACAACAAAAAAATTTTTTTGTTATTTTTCCGCTCAACTGCCCGATACGCAAGAATTTAGTGCGTTTTTTTAGCATTCGGCCCCACTGTGCGAAGGTCGCAAAGACTACGCATGTGACAAGTGTGAAAAGAAATTCGGATATAAATCAAATTTGCTTTTACACCAAAAGACTGCACATGAAGGTCGCAAAGATTATCCATGTGACAATTGTGAAAAGAAATTTGCACGAAAATCCGATGTGCTTGTGCACCAAAAAACAATACACGAGGGTCGCAAAGATTACAAATGTGATAATTGCCAAAAAAAATTCACACAAAAATCGAATTTTCTTCTTCACAAAAAAACTATCCACGAAGGTCGCAAAGATTTTGCATGCGACAAGTGTGGAAAGAAATTTGGACAAAAATCGCACTTGCTAAGACACCAAAGAAGGATCAACGGAGATCGTAAAGACTGCGCATTACAATACTACGCGAGAAGTGCAAGATAAAATTTGGACAAGTCCAATTGCTCATGCACCAGAGTTATAACAGTTTTAAATATGTATAGATAATTACACAGACGATTTCTAAAATTTTAATAAAAATTGTGCCAAGATATGATTATGTCTTATTACTTGATATCAACTATCATTACACCTTTAAGACCGTGGTGCTTTTTTATTTTTGGCTACTTGTTCACCTGCAGCTCTTGTACGATTAGATAAGAGTTTTTTTCGCATCTTCTTTGGAACTAGATTTTTGATAAAGCTCACGTCATAATATCGCGATTTTGAATTTATCGAACATTTGCTATTGAAATATTTTGATGAGCTTGCAGGCAAACTGATTATTTCTGCTTAAAAACATGTGATCAGTTATAACAATGCGTTTTTACGGCAAAAAACAGCTTGTGAATTTTTTGATAATTTAAGTTTAGCCAAGAAATTCTTTCTAAATTTCTTCAAAATTGGTAATCATAAATAAATAAAAAATTAGTAAAAATAGTAAGAATTTGTTATAATCGTTTTACGATGTAAACGTATTCCCGAGCAAATCAAGGGCAGTCATACACCAATTCACTCGTCTTTGTCATCTTTGTGATATGAACTACAATTTAATGTCAATCTACATTTTCAACATAAAATTGACATCTTTGAGCCCTAAAAAATGTGAAAAAAGTTGCAGAATAGTCCTTTGCATCTTAAATAGCTTATTTTTGCTATTTTAGCCTTTCGGCGCTGTGCGCAAGGTTCAAATCAGAGATATTTAGGTGGCAATGCCTAATAAGAATCAAAATCTTCAAAAAAGTATCCTTTATTGGCTGAGTTTTGTAGAATTTTGATTAGAGTTATAAAAAAGTTTGTATGCCAAAAGATGTGAAAAAAAGCAAGAAATAAAAAAATTTGTTAATGTTTTTGAGCACACATTGAATAATAGAACTGATATAAAGGTCTAATTATTGTAAGCACAATATATGAATGGATACATCGGTAATTTGATTGTAAACAATGTGCTTATGATCGGTTTCGACATCATCATTCAAACTTTAATCACGTTTACAGTAAGACAAATTAGTTTGAATGTTCTCTTTTCCGACCAAATAAGACATAGTACCAAAAGATAAGTTTTAATTATTCAATTTTCGTGACACTAAATAGAATCCATCGTTCCATTCAGATACTAAAATGGACGAAAGTATGGAAAAATCCGAAGAAATTGTCTCGGAAAATAATTCAAGTGAACATGACATTGTTGTTTCCGACGCCAAACAATACGTTCGTGATATTTCTCAGGAGGCATTTACATTAACATCAAGTATGGTAACTCACAGAGACACTATTCATGATAAAGAGAAAAATTACGCATGCGACAAGTGCGAAAAGACATTTGAGTTCCGAAGTCATTTGAGTAGACACCAAATATCGGTTCACAAAGGCGAGAAGAAATTTGAGAAAAAATCGAGTTTGTTTATGCAACAAAAATTAGTACACAAAGATCGCGATGATTTTACGTGCAGCATGTGCGAGAAAAAATTTGAAAATAAATCAACTTTACTGAAGCACAAAAAAATATTCCACGAAGTTTTCAAAAATTACTTATGTGAAGTGTGCGCAAAGAGATTTGATACTAAACATAGTTTGCTTTTTCACCAAAGAACATTGCACAAAGGTCGGAAAGATTACGCATGCGATAAGTGTGAGAAAAAATTTCATCGGTGTCAAAATTTGATTACACATCAAAAAACCGTCCACGAAGGTCGCAAAGATTACGAATGTGGCAAGTGCGAGAAAAAATTTCCACGAAAATCGCATTTGCTCCTGCACATGACAGTAGTCCATGAGCATCGCAAAGATTTCGAATGCGAAAAGTGCGCTAAGAAATTTGGACAAAAATCGCATTTGCTCCTGCACATGACGACAGTCCATGACCATCGCAAAGACTTCTCATGCGACAAGTGCGAAAAAAAATTTGGACTGAAATGGATTATGATTCAGCACCGCAAACTAGTTCATGATGATTGCAAAGATTACGCATGCGACAAGTGTGGGAAGAAATTTGGACAAAAACAGAATTTGCTTTATCACCAAAAGACTGCACATGAAGGGCGCAAAGATCATCCATGTGACAATTGTGAAAAGAAATTTGCACGAAAATTTGATCTGCTTTTGCACCAAAAAACAATACATGAGGGTCGCAAAGATTACGAATGTGATAATTGCAAAAAAAAATTCGGACAAAAATCGAATTTGCTATCTCACCAAAAGAGGATCCATGAAGATCGCAAAGATTTCGCATGCGACAAGTGCGAAAGGAAATATGTAAATAAATCATATTTGTTAAAGCACCAAAAGATAGTTCACGAACGTCGCAAAGATTATCCATGTGACAATTGCGAAAAGAAATTTGCACGAAAATTCGATCTGCTTTTGCACCAAAAAACAGTACATGAGGGTCGCAAAGATTACGCATGCGACAAGTGCGAAAAAAAATTCGGCCAAAAATCGAATTTGCTATCTCACCAAAAAAAGATTCATGAAGGTCGTAAAGACTGCGCTTGACTGTACTATGCGAAAAATGCTAGATAAAATTTGGATAGCAAGTTCAATTGCTCGGGAACAAAAGTGTTAACAGATGATAAATATGCATTGATAATCATACAGACGATTTCTAAAATTTTAATAAAAATTGTCTCGAAGCCAAGAAATTTTTTCTACATTCTTTCAAAATTATTAATAATAAAATAATAAAAAAATATTAAAATTAGTAACAAGTTTTTATAGTCGTTTCTTAATTTTGGTGAGCAGCAAATGAAAGCTCTTTTTCTAATACACCTTCGATTATATTCAAACTCGACAAAAGCTCGCGTGCTTTTCTGTGTCTTAACAAAAAATCGAAATAATAATAATCATCTGGGTTGGATCTCACATTCGGAAGATGATTTGAACTGCTGTAATAACTGCTAGCTCTCGCGCTGAAAAAAACTGCTGGAACTTACGTATTAATTCAAATTTTTTCGCGGTGATAAGTATACGACGACAGTTGCTAATGAATAATTTCGACGCCATTCTTCGCCGAGTAGAAGTTATAATATTTCTTTGAAAATTATCATCGTGGTTTTTTCAACCATGGTGTAAAATTAAACATAAGCGGTGACGTATTCCCAAGTGAATTTAATAACTACGTTATATATTCGGTGGTGGGTTATGAAGCGCGCTGTAGTGGGAAATTTTAGAATATATATTGAACATTTTTTTTAACTTTACACAGACACAGTTTTATAACATTATGGCAAAGAGTTTTTTTTAAGGACTGGGTTTAAGAAAGCCAAAAAAATTTTCCAAGTAAATCGTCACCAAGTTTGAACAATTAACTGGCACGAATATTGTAAGCAAAATATATGAATGAATACATCGGTAATTTTATTGTAAATAATGTGCTAATGAACGGTTTTGACATCATACTTCGTACTCATGTTTGTAGTAAGTCAATTTAGTTTTAATGTTGTCTTTCCCGACTAAACAAGCCATAATACCAGAACGTATGCTGTACTTGTTAAATTTCCGTGTTACTCATAGACTGGTCCATTGTTTATTTTAAGCACCAAAATGGATAAAAATAAGGAGGAATTCGAGGACGTTGTATGTAACGATAACACAAGTGAACAAGACATTGTTGTTTCCGACAAAAAACAATACGTTCGTGATATTGGCCACGAGGCATTTACATTAGAAACAAGTATGGTAACGCACAGAGACACAATTCACAATAAAGAGAAAAATTACGCATGTGACAAGTGCGAAAATAAATTTGAGTTCCGAAGTCATTTGAGTAGACATCAAATATCAGAACACAAAAGCCGCAACGATTTTGCATGCGACCAGTGCGAGAAGAAATTTGAGAAAAAATCGAGTTTGTCTACGCACCAAAAATTAGTTCACAAAAATCACGAAGATTTTACGTGCAACAAGTGTGAGAGGAATTTGAAAATAAATCAAATTTACTGAAGCATAAAAAAATATTTCACGAAGTTTTCAGAGATCACTTATGCGAAAAGTGCGCTAAAAGATTTGGAAATAAACAGAGTTTGCTTTTGCACATAAAGGCAGTCCATGAGGGTCGCAAAGATTTTGCATGTGACAAGTGTGGGAAGATATTTGGACAAAAAATACAATTGATCACGCACCAAAAGACGATACACGAAGGTCACAAAGATTTCGCATGTGACAAGTGCGAGAAAAAATTTTCACATAGAACCAGTTTGCTCTACCACCAAAAGTCAGTACACGAAAGTAGCAAAGAATTCACATGCGACAATTGTGAGAAGGTATTTGGACAAAAATCGAATTTGCTTGTGCACCAACGGACAGTACACGAAAGTCGGAAATATTTCGTTTGTGCCGAGTGCGAGAAAAAATTTAGTCTTCGTCAAAATTTGATTAGACACCAAAAAACAGTCCACGAAGGTTGGAAAAATTACGAATGCGATAATTGCGAGCAGAAATTTGTAGAAAAATCGAAATTGATTAGTCACCAAAAGACAGTACATGAAAATCGCAAAGATTACGAATGTGATAATTGCAAAAAAAAATTTAAACAAAAATCGAATTTACTTCTTCACAAAAAAACTATCCACGAAGGTCGCAAAGATTTCGCATGCGACAAGTGCGAAAGGAAGTATGGAAATAAATCAGATTTGTTAAAGCACCAAAATACAGTCCACGAAGGTCGGAAAGATTTCACATGCGAAGAATGCGAGAAGAAATTTGGATTTAAATCAGCTTTGAATTTACACCAAAAGACAGTTCATGAAGGTCGGAAAAATTTCTTATGCGACAAGTGTGAAAAGAAATTTTCACAAAAAGTTAATTTGCTCGTGCACATAACGACAGTCCATGAGCATCGTAAACATTACGTATGCGACAAGTGCGAAAAGAAATTTGGGACTCGAACTAATTTGGTAATTCACCGAAAGATAGTACACGAAGGTTGCAGAAATTTCGCATGCGACAAGTGCGAAAAGAAGTTTTCACAAAAACCGCGTTTGCTCTTACACCAAAAGACAGTCCACGAAGGCCGCAAAGATCACGCGTGTAACAAATGCGAGAAGAAATTCACAGAAAAACGGAGTTTGATCGTCCACCTAAGGACAATTCATGACGGTCGGAAAGACTACGCATGCGACAAGTGTGAAAAAAAATTCGGACATAAATCGAATTTGCTCTACCACAAAAGAAGGCTTAAAGACTGCGCATGATAATACTACGCGAGAAATGCAAGATAAAATTTGGACAGCAAGTCCAATTGCTCGGGCACAAAAGCATCAACAGATGATAAATATGCATTGATAATTATACAGACGATTTCTAAAATTTTAATAAAAATTGTGCCAAGATACGATTGTGTCTCATTACTTGATATCAACTATCATTACACCTTTGAGTGCCGTGGTGGTTTTTTATTTTTGGCTACTTGTTCACCAGCAGCTCTTCGTAATAATATCACGATCCTGAATTTATCAATGATGCGCCATTTAAAGATTTTGATGAGCTTGCAGACAAACTGATTATTTCTGCTTAGTGACAAGCGATTAAGTAGTAACAATATGCGTTCATACTGCAACATCGACTTGGAAACATGTTTTCTAAATTTCTTCAAAATCAGTAAGAAACTTTCAAAATTTTTTTTTAATATTGGTGAGCAGCAAATGAAAGTTTGCATGGGGGTGGCTCTTTTTCTAAACCGCCACTGTTAATCAATATAATGCTCAAACTCGACAAAATCTCACGAGTTTTTTGCCAATTTATTAAAAAATCGAAATAATAATCATGTGCGTTGGATCTTACAGTCGGAAGGAGATGATTTCTCGCGAGATGCCGAAACAAGACGATGGACATTGCGGTGTATATCCGACAGTCTCGACTCAAAGGCCAAACGGCGAAGCCTACGTAACACGCGTGTGTGCGAGAGGAAGAGGATTATGCTCGGCTGACCGGACGTATCCTCGCTACACAGGGCTTATGGGACCGCCGCAGCGATGCCATCTCTCGAGGGCAAATCCGAGCGACTATACAGTCGCGGCTGCTGCTTTGGGGTGGCTTCCGCATCTGCTTCAGCTCGAATGCAGCATGTGTGTACCAGTGAGAGGCAACGCTGGGAAATATATACTGCGAATATGTGTGCCTTTGATGTAACCCGCGACGGTACACTTATTACTCCTTTACGCCGAGATAGACAGCCAGAGAGAGAGAGAGATGATTTCAAAGCTTACCAGAATTGATGTTTGTGCACGGAGAAATTCTCGTGTACTCACCTGAAACACGCCAAACAAATTTGTTATTCAAAATTGATTGTTCATATTCATTCATCGTGTACTATGGTACATAATATATCGCGCTTACAAATAATAAGAGCCCTGGAAATTTTGCGAGAAGTAATGCTCTGTTTTGTCTTTCAAAAGCCAAGTTAATATTCACGAGCTTATAGCTTTGCGCAACTTTCTATTATAGTAAAATACGCTTTTCCGCGTGGCCGAGCTCCGCGAGCGCAACGAGCAGCTCGCTCCTATATATACCAACACGCACACAATTTTCACGTGGATGTTTTATTATATATATCTAAAGCAGATATAGTTGAATAATGCAAAATGATGTCCACGGAGAAATCGTTAAATTGTTCATGCGAATTCATCGATTTGAATGTACAATTTTAGTACGATTGCGCAGCTATTCGAAATTAATGGAGAAAATTTTAGCATATTGCGATAAAACTGGGTGACTGAACGATTTATTTTTTTTTTACTTTTCTTTTTTTATTTGCCGCTACTGCTGCAACGAGAATGACCTACGAGCAAATATATTTTCCGCGTTGTCTTCTCTCTCCCTCGTGCTCTCTCTTCTTTTCCCTTTTGTTTTTCTCGCCCGAAGGAAATTGGGTCTCCGGAAATTAAGCGAGTCGAGGGAGAGAAGAGAAAAGAAAGCGAGAAAAACAGCTGAGAAGTAAAGCTGGAAAGAGGGTGGACGTCCCTCCGCGTGGAATACAGAAGTCGCTCACGCAAGCACGTCTCGGGCCAAAGTTAATGTAACGTATATTTACAGCGGAACGAATCGAGTCAGAGTCCGAATTCTCTCTTACTCACTTATCGCGTACATTAATACAGAAGAAAATTAAGATCGAATCGAAAATGGAAAAATTAAATTTTCATCTCCACCTATACGTGATACGTATTTTTGTCGAGCGCATTTCGAGCCGTAAATACTCCGGCTGACCATATACCGAGTTTTTCCCTTAAATTTACAACCTCGCTGAAAATTCCCAACACCAGCATCAGTCGCTCCTCATTACGGCGTTGGAAAAGTTAACTCGATGAGATTACCGTGCATACAGTCGTTGAAAAATCTCTGCTGAATTTTAGCTCGACCTCGTGCTCGCGCTAAAAATAACCACCATGTGCCGCAACGACGACGACGACGACACGACGACATTGTATATGAAATTTTGAATATTCAAACGCGCGAGAACTAACCCGCTCTCGTTCTAAACCCGCTCAGACGTACTGCCACGCAGAGAGAGAGAGAAAAGCGAGATTATGATTGTACCTGGCTAACAATATTCCCATCCACAATAAAGCCGAAGAGGAGGGGGTCAACAGCAGCAGCAGCTGCACATCGCTGAAATATACGACGCGCGTGAGTATAAACGCAAGCACATTCGACATTTTACATTATTATATGACAAAGCTTTAAAGCTCTCACTCACTCGCTAAAGAGAGAGAGAGAGAGAGAGAGAAAGATATCGAATAAAATTACACCGGACGCTTGGGCGAGAGGCAAACACGAGTTATAACATACAAAGTGTATGCCCGTTATACATATAGAATATGTACGCGCGCGCGAGTTTTAAAGCCATTTCATCCGAAAATCGAGCTTGCGTACATATACAGTGTCTATACGCATCGGCGGGGAGTTTAAGTGCGCAACGCAACGCTAGCTTTGGCTCGTTCTCGACGCAAATTGTTCTATATATGCCAAATTTTATTTACAGCCAACGCAGCGCAGTGTTACACACGTATCTAGACAAATGTCAATGGCCTAAGTGACGCTTTAAATTTCGCCTCCCTCCTTCATGCACACACAGGAATCGATACGGAATCTCATTTTGGAGGCCGAGGCGAATGGGGGGGAGTAAAAAAAGCTCGGTAGGAAGAGGAGGAGGAGGAGGAGGTCGCAAAGTGCATTGGAAGTTTTAGCTCCCTCACGAACACAGACACATAAGTACACACACACGCGAGCGAGTGTATCCATTGCGTGGTCGGTCGGTCGGTAAGAATATTTCTCGAGACTTGACACCCGCGGCAAATTGAATTTACCGGAGCACTTTGCACGCGCGCTAGCTCATGCTGCTCTGTGTGGCGGGCGGCCCTGCGCTGCTGCAGCGACATCAGCACGTTTCTGCGGATATAAAGTATGACTCACGCCCCCCCTCCACCCCACGCGCGATGGTCTGTGTGTGTGTGTGTGTGAAAGTGTATGATAATTTACACTTATAGTTGCGCAAAGAGCGTATAGTGCGGCGTGACGCGCGGTACGCGCGCCAGGCCCATTTTCCGGAACTCGGCTCGAAACAAAAAAAAAAAGCTCGCGTAAAAGTGCAGGCATTTACGTGCCTGCAGCCGGTCCTATATGTATATACCTTAAAAAAAGGGAAGTGGATAAAAAAAGGAAAGAGAATTCGAGATGCCCCCTGCAGGCGCTCAAACGAAGCGCAATTAATTTTTATTCACGAGGCTTCTTCGCGACCAAAAAAAAAAGAAGAAATGAAAGTAAAGAGGACGTCCCGCAATCCACTGGAGCAGCAGCAGCAGCCACCGCACCGGAAAGTGGGCAAAGATGTGATTTCTTTTCAAGAAGACGTGTATATAGAAGGTACGACTAGGTGACCTTCTTTCGCTCTCTTTCTTTTTTTATTATCATTTTGGCTGAACGGCGCAACGGCAGCAGCGATCGCCTCGGGGGGCGGCGCGCCGTATAGTATATAATACCAAAGCCTCAAACGAAGCTCGAGAGTTGTCTCTCTCTCTCTCTTCAATTCGACCGCGAATTTCCGGCTCTCGAGACTCTCCTCTCGTAGCTCGGATCGTTTCCTGTGCAATCGGAATCTGGCGATCCTCCAGTCGTGCGTTATATACGTAACCATAGATATACACGTTTACACATACACGCGTATCTATATATACCTTTATCGCTCGGCCGCGTCGCGTCGGAAAAGCTCGAGTTTTGCTACGACGACGACGACTTTTGTGGCCGTACTCGTTTTGCAATTATACGAAAACGACGAGTCGAGCAGCGATACTAGACCCGCATCCCCCTCCCAAGAAAACGAGGTCGAAACGACGAGGGATCGTATAATGCGAGAACGAGAGGGAATATGAGATACCAAACTTGTATGCGAGAGCGCCGAGATTATGGAAAAGCAAAGAGCTTTGCACTGTCGAGGCTATACGGTTGAAAAAAACTTAAATTTTAATGCAGATTTAATTGTGAAATCAGACATTAAAATTAAATTTTAACGATACCGAAACTTATTAAAGTTAGTTTTACATGAAATCTTTGTTCAAAATTAGTGTATCAGGGCAGATTTATTTTTTTTATTTTTTGAGATTAACTGCTGTGACGTTGCGCTATAGGCGAACGTCGAAGCCCGTAAACGACACGTCATAGACGCGTCCAATTCGGAGTTTTCGTGCGAACGAGTTGCGACCATTGTAGCCGGGGCCACTGTGGCCTTTCGCGAGTGCCGTACCACGTGACGGCGCGAGCGGCCCGTGCCCAGCGACATGTTGCAAATTCGGAGCGGAGATCGTCGCAGGCACGTGTGCAGACGACGCAGAGTAGAGTTTGAGACGTGAGAGAGTGTGGATCAAGGAGTATTGGTTGGACCTTTGTAGCGAGCAGAGCTGAACCCGCGCGAGTGCGCATCTTTTGTACTGTCGTTTTGAGTGTGTAATTGGAGTGTTTTTGGAGTGTGAGCGAGTGTGAGGCGCGTTGTAGTGCAGCTAAGTCGAGAGTGGAGTGCATTGTGTGAATAAAGTGCATTTGGTGGCAGCGAGTATCGAGTGGGCGCACCCAGCCCTCTCCGTACCAAGCGACGACACCGCCGATCCGGCCCATCCCTTTTACGTCCGCGGCCAACAGACGGGACCCGAGGAGAGCAGCGTTCTGCGTGACCCCGGTGACGAGGTGGTCCACCCGTGCGGTCTCGGACCTCGTTCGAGGCAGCGTGAGTACCGAGTTGTTATTTTACTCCGCGTTTCGCGCCGACCCTCGTACGACGACGCAGCTCGTGTATTCCCCTGTGTGATTGTG